>CM060951.1:189762545-189849944 GCA_030765055.1 Mantis religiosa
TTTACATCTGTTGGTGAAATCGGGAATATGTGGCTAATTGGCTAAGCGCTGGTCTATGATCCCAAGGTAGCGAGATCGACCAGACCGATGGTTTATAATTGTGCTTAAACGCGACAGCCCATGCCATGCACTGGCATAGAGAATTCCTAGGGGACAAAATTCTGGCACAGAGAGGAAAGTAGAGACTTACAACTGTCATTTACCGCCTCTTTTCTTGATAGACTGTAATCGGGTGACAGTATAGTTTAATGGATTTCTGAATTCGACGCGTCATCTTATGTTTAATATGTACATCCAAAGTTGACTGGATGATAAGCAATTTAGAATATTGCAAGTACCAAGAAGTATGCCTTTAGGGAAAGGAAGGTATGTGTTTAAATAACAGTAATAAGATTTTTGGCATCTTTGCTGCATTGTATACAATTTAATTTTCTGCTAGTAAACTGCATGGCTGATTAAAAAACAAATAATACAAAGCAGAAAATAGTGAATCGAAAAGCTGCTGGAAGTCTGTGTTGAAGGCAGGATAACTTGATATGCACCGCACGTTTTGAGGGTCGGACGCTGCATCCTAATGTTCTCGCCCACTAATTCGGATTGAGCTCGATTGCTAATCAGGAGGTAGTTAAGTAACTTCTAGACCTAGGTCCTGGCTGGACCATGGTGTTCAGAAACAGCTGATTACGTGATCACACAGTGATAGCCTGAATGACCTCTTATTCCCTTATTGAGTGCCGCTGTTGCCAGCTACGCTATTTAAGGCAAATCACAACGTTAAAGAAATATGTATAGCTTTCTGGAAAGCACTTGCATTACAAGAATTTATCTTACTGCGAGCAATTGCACAGGAAAGCTTCGTATAAATCCGTTCTAAAGTATGTGCGTGTAAATAGAAACATTGCTGGCGAATTATTAGTATAATTACAGAAAATGTAGGAGCCAGGTGTTATATGAATATTTAAAATAGTGAAGGAAATAAATTATAACGGGACAGAGGTAGTTATGCAATGTTTCACATGATATTTTTATAAGTATAAACCACTTACAAGTGCAGGAATGGAAATTAATCAGACTGGCCGTGTGTAGACTAAATTGTGGAAACGTAGAGTCAGACTGAAAAATTCAATACCATAGCCGGGATTTTAACCACGGATCTTCTGTTCTCCGTCCAGCCGCTCTAACCATTGAGCTACTATGGCCAACATGCCGATACGACATTAAATTCTCCAACTGACTACGTTTCCACAATTTAACCTACACACGGCCAGTGTGAAAGAACAATTAACTTCCATTAATTGACCTAGTAGTGGTAAACTATAAAGCCCGGGCCTTAAAGTACTTACATGTTGTAAGTCGCCATTAAGGTAGTTAGTTGTCTCATGTGTTTATGAGAACTCCTAAGTGGTTTACCGGGAAAAATACGAGTTAGTTGGAGAATTTAATGTCATGTGGCATGTTAGGCAGAGTAGCTAAATGGTTAGTGGCTGAACGGAGACCAGAAGATCCGTGGTTCAAACCCCGGCTTTGGCATTGAATTTTTCAGTCTGACTCTACGTTTTCACAAATGCAGGAATGTTATCATGGTAGATTTATACAGCAGGTGACATTACAGTTCTCTCCCAGAATTTTACTTGGGAATTTTACTTTACATGCTACTTTATGCAGTAAATGAGGAAATATTGCATTCTGTGAAAAATTCGATCCCAATTTTTTTTACCGGAAATGCACGTTTTAAGACGCCTGAATAAATGAAATAGAAGTCAGAACGTGTGCGCGTGTGTGAACAGCATAAATCAAAAAGGAAAAGTCTGCAAATACCAAACTTGGTATTTAAGTGCAGAATCTTCAAAGGATGTAGATTTGCAATAAAATTCAAGCTATATTTTTTGAACCGCCTTTTATTTTCTCCAAATTTGCTTGTAACGTTTTTGAATACAGCACCATGTATTAAAAAAATGCATACCTTGAATTTCGTGCGAATAATCTGTGAAATATTCTTATTTGAGAATGACATTTATGTAATTCATAAAACTCAAGTGATAGGCAAAACTCTTGTGACATTCGCTAATGAGGTTGCTTTATGGTGGTCCTTGTATTCAGAGTTCTTGCTCTACATGAAATGCGCGTGTAACATTTTGCATTTAGTTAGGAAAATACTGAGGGGATACATTGCAATAACCATTATCATATACTGCATATGTTAACGTTAAAAATTTGCCGTAATTTGTTTCTGGTGTTATGCATTGACATAACTTAGTGTACCCAACATCGTTCGTTTTTACATAGTTTGTACAAACTATCCCTACAAAAACTTGCTTCATATAAACCGTCGCAGAAATAGTTTTATTACACAGAAGATACAATGGAAATAGAACAAGTAGAATCGATAGATGTTTAAAGGCGTGGTGCCATACGTGATCTTAGATTTCCATACTGTTTTCATGACATCATGAGAAACAAATAAATAATATATGAATACCTACGGCATTACACCAGTATATATTCAAACTTTTAACATTTATTTTGATAACTTCTACATTTAATTTACACTCAAATAAAACATACAACTATTACATTAGCTAATGAAATGAAATATATAAAAGAAATATTTAGACGTTAGATAAGAGCCAGAAGTGTAAGAGTAAAGGCGTAACAAAAGTGTATATAAATAAACATTTCTACACAATAATACAATTGATTATTTCCGGGCTGTTTTGCCGTAGTCCGTTGGCGTAAGAACGTCCAACGTTCTTACGTCAACAGACCACGGCAAAACAGCCCGGAAATAATCAATTCTATTATGGACTCCGGCCGTGAAAGCCTACGTTCTCTCATTTCTACACAAATCACTGTTGCTGCAAACAAGTAATTAAAGTAACTGGTAATCAGCTATTTTATATCCTATAAAGTACAGCTACCTACAGTATATTCACTTGTACCCAGCATATGTGTAACTTTATCTATTTGGTGTTCGCTTTTATATTTTATTATAATTAAATAGAAATATACAAGGTGTATATAAATGAATATCAGGGCTTTAACTCTTTATAATATTTATTACATTAAACTTACAGTTGTAAATGTTATGTCAAATGTAAAAGCAACTCAAACAGTTTTGTTTGTTGGCACCAGTGAGCATTGCGTTCAATGCTTCTAGACAGCGGTAGTAGCAAAGATGACGACTAGTAAACAGAAAGCGTTTTGTGTTTTGTAGTTTGCAAAGACCGAATCTGTAGATACTGTGCAACGTGCGTTCCGCATTAAGATCGGTTGTGATCCTCCTAGTGATAATAACCTTCGTAGTTGGTATCATCAGTTTGAAGTTACCGGCTGACTTTGTAAAGGGACGAGCACCGGACGACCAAGAGCAAGTGAAGAGACTGTTGAGCGAGTGAGAGAGTCGTTCACTCGTAGCCCAAAGAAATCAGTCCGGAAGGCTAGTCGTGAATTACAAGTTCCTGTGTCGACTGTTTGGAAAGTTGTAAGAAAACGCTTACGGCTACGTCCTTACCATTTACAGTTATTACAGGCTCTAAACCCGACAGACCACGGATTACGTGCCAACTTCGCAAACGACATGTTTCATGACGATGACGATTTTATGGATCGTGTTGTCTTCAGTGATGAATCGACCTTTCACCTTAGTGGACATGTTAACACTCATAATGTACGCATCTGGTGCTCAGAAAATCCTCACGAGATGTTACAAATGCAACGAGATTCCCCTAAAGTGAATGTTTTTTTGTGCCGTATCCCGACGAAAAGTTTATGGGCCTTTCTTTTTTTGGTAACTGGCACTTCTTACCTTGATACACTAGAGCAATGGCTCTTCTCTCAGTTGGAAGAAAATGAGCCAGAGAACTTCATTTTCCAGCAATATGGTGCGCCACCTCACTGGCATAACGAAGTATGCGATTGGTTGAACGTCACTGTACCCGAGCGCTGGAGAGGCCGCAAGGGCCCCAATGACTGGGCTTGCTATGCATGGCCTCCACGTTCTCCTGACCTAACGCCATGTGACTTTTACCTTTGGGGCTTCATCAAGGATCGTGTGTACGTGCCTCCGCTACCAGCTGACCTCCCTGAATTAAGAAACCGGATTGAAGCAGCTGTTGCTGAATTACTGAATACACACTTATCAACGGAAGAACTCGGCTATAGACTTGATGAAGTTGAATGTAATAAATATTATAAAGAGTTAAAACTCCGATATTCATTTATATACACCCTGTATATCAGCCCTTCTTATCGCTATGGGAAGAAATAACTGAATGGCGAGAGTACGTTTAAAAATGTGAAACATTACTGAGGTAAAAGTAGTTCAAGAGGTACGTGAAGACCTTTGTGTCGCACTCTTGAAATATACTGAACTTAAGTAGCAACTTGCTAAATATCCGAAATTTTCGTTTTTAGTTATTCTGGTTACGGAAGCACACACGACCTTTTTTAAAATACCATCTTTATTGTTTTAAATGTAATTTTTTATGACTCAAAACTTATAATTTCATTGAAATCTCGAAATTAATTTCTGGAAGGAATTCTCTGCTTTCTTCCTGAAGAAGGCCATAGAGTAAACATGACCGAAAGCTAGACCAACTTTATAGATATCGAACGGCTGGTAATCCGAGAAGCTCTACTTAACAGTGGTAGAAGAATTATGTGGCTACATTTAGTGTTGGGCAACTTGTGTTTGTTGAAGGTAACTTGGTCAGTTTACAGTATCTAAGTGACCTAAACAACAATCTGCAAAACAGTGTTGATATGTTGCATTTAGACCCAGTTTACTTCTTTCAGCAAGTCAGTGACCCTAAGCATACAGCAACAAATTGTTGTATATGTTTGTTGTATCATATTTCCCACATTAGTAATTTTCCAGCACAGCGCGAACTTGATCTAGTTGAATATCTCTGGAGTGTGCTGAAAGTGTTCAGAAAGGGGTAAGATGGATGGCAAACAATATCTGCAACTGAATGCAAAATATTACACCAGAGACTACCAAAACAACTGGTTCATTCAATGACAGAGAAGTTAACTCAGGTGCTAGAAGAGGAATGCCTACAAAGTGTTAGCATTGTTAGTAAATTATTTGTTTTGACTGTATGAATGGTTTCCCCACTGTGTGAAGGAAGCTATTACAGGATATTTATTTCCTTTTTGCAGAACATTAATTTAGCTAGTCCCTTTATACATACTGGTTCGGGAAGTAACCCCATATGGGCAGTTCAACAAATACCATCTCTGGGTGTGATATTTAGTTCTAATAAATAAAATTATTCTACATAAACAACGGTGTATGAACATCTTTTTCGATGACTTTAGTATCAACCGTGGATTAAATTGTGGTCGGACAAATCTCTCAGTATATTGTTTCACTTTTTGAAACAAATTTTCTAATGCAATTTGCAGCAATAATGAGTAATATTAATTACATGTTTGAATAAATATTTACAGCTTTTACACCATGGGATACCTTTAAATATTTTAAAAAGTAATTCCAGCTTTATTGAGGGTCTTTATTTGGAGCCCTGGTGGGGTGTACCGGTTACACAACCCTAGAAAGGTAGAATAATTATGCACTGCTTTCCGCTGACCAATCATTTGCATGCTCAGTTACTCCATATTCAATCAAGTGGTTTACATTTTGAGTTGAATAATGCGTTGTCGATGTCCTTGTCCCTTATTTATTTATTTCACCGTGAACATTTTTGGAGGTAAAGCACTATATCTGGGTGTCCTTTAAAACATTTTCGGAATGTACATTATAGATCTGTCTGTGATAAAAATATTTCTACAACTAATGGTGTAATAAGGGAGTCTGCACTTATATTTTTACAAAGGAAGCATAAATATTCTGGAGCAGGAACTGTTGGAAAGCTGTTATAAGCAATGAAAGTGTGCAAGGCTGTCTGGTTGTGTGTTGTTAACCTCTTACTTAGTCACGGATTAAAGCATGAAAGCCCTGGAGGTTGTTGATATAGAGTAATGACAAAGTGGTACCACTTCGCTCATAAAAAGATGAACAAAGAAAGCTACGGAAAAGAACACACCCCAGAAGAAAATTGCTTACAGCAACATTCACCAAGACTTTTGTTTAACAACTTTCCCTGACTTCATACACGCATGCAGTACCATACGTGTCAGTCACACTTGTATTTTCATGTGTTCCAGGACAGCACTGTTACAGTCCGGCTCTGCAGAGCTTCATTCGAGCAAGCTTGCAAAGCTCATATTGTATCTAACGCATGGTAACCTGCAGCTAGTTTATCTTTGGTTTGTGCAGAAGAAAACAGTTTTTGGCAAGAAGGGTGCGATTTTGCACGTAGTGGTCTATTTGCTGGATTTGTTATGCTTAGATTTGTGAGCTGTCGGATGTAGTATAGGTTCTATGGATTTGAGGCTAGCAACTTATTGCTAATAGGCAAGAAATGGAAATTAAACACAAGAGTAACGGTTTTTAATTAATTAAAAGTGTATGGTTCACACCGGATAGCAGTAAATTGGAAAGGCTTGCACACTGGCATTTGATACGTGCCAACACTAACCCACAAATAATATCAGTTTAATCCAAAGATATGTTATGGTTAAATTGGACATATTTGTGTTTAGGACACTTTTGCTCTCAACTTCAATTATAAAGGATGTATGTCAATTTTAGGGGTAAACTTCTTGTAAGTATTGGTGTATCGGATGTCACGTGCAAGTATACCGTACAGAACTCTGCATAGTCATTATATATATACGAGGACTGTTCAATAAAGAATGATCACAATTTTTTTGACAACGTATCTTTACTCATCCTCATAATTTTGATGGTCCTTCTCAGAATAGTCTCCCCTGAATGCGATGCACTTGTCCCAGCGTTTCTGCCAGTCTTCAAAAACATGCTGGAAACCATTTTTTGAGAGGTCCTTCAAAATCCCCTCCGTAGCCTTCACCATTGCTTCTGATGATGGATAATGCCACCCACGAAGGCGTTTCTTCAAGTTAGGCAATAGAAAAAGGTCACATAGGGCTAAATCCGGACTATAGGGGGGGGGGTAAGGAATGCACTTCACGTTGATTTTTGCAAGATATTCAGCAACAACATTGGCAATATGCGGCCGCGCATTATCGTGGTGCAGCATCCAGCCTGCTTCACAGAGATGTGGTCTTTTGCGCCTGATATGGACTTGCAATGTTTTCAGGACATCCCTGTAGCATTGTCCAGTTACTGATGTGTGTGCAGGTACAACATGCTGATAAACCAGTCTGGATATCAAAGACTGAGATGACCATAACTTTCCCAGCAGAAGCAACCACTTTTGCTTTTTTGGGGGTTGGTGATGAAGGAGATTTCCATACTGAGCTTTGCTGTTTGCTCTCAGGATCAAAATGATGTAGCCAAGTTTCATCACCAGTGATTACAATTGAAAGAAACTCCGGATCTTCCTCTAACATCAACTTGAACTGCATGTTACCTCCATTGCAGCGGTAGGCGATACTGAACATGTCTGAACTTGCCTGGTTCTCACAGGCGGGAACCAGGAGTACCAACAATGAAACTACAACGGCGTGTTTGTTTCACATTAAGGTAACAGAATATAATATGACTGAATTTTTGTGCGAAAAATTACGACCGTAAAAAATTGATTCTTCATTGAACAGCCCCTGTGTGTGTGTGTGTGTGTGTGTGTGTGTGTGTGTGTGTGTGTGTGTGTGTGTGTGTGTGTGTGTGTGTGTGTGTGTGTGTGTGTGTGTGTGTGTGTGTGTGTGTGTGTGTGTGTGTGTGTGTGTGTGTGTGTGTGTGTGTGTGTGTGTGTGTGTGTGTGTGTGTGTGTGTGTGTGTGTGTGTGTGTGTGTGTGTGTGTGTGTGTGTGTGTGTGTGTGTGTGTGTGTGTGTGTGTGTGTGTGTGTGTGTGTGTGTGTGTGTGTGTGTGTGTGTGTGTGTGTGTGTGTGTGTGTGTGTGTGTGTGTGTGTGTGTGTGTGTGTGTGTGTGTGTGTGTGTGTGTGTGTGTGTGTGTGTGTGTGTGTGTGTGTGTGTGTGTGTGTGTGTGTGTGTGTGTGTGTGTGTGTGTGTGTGTGTGTGTGTGTGTGTGTGTGTGTGTGTGTGTGTGTGTGTGTGTGTGTGTGTGTGTGTGTGTGTGTGTGTGTGTGTGTGTGTGTGTGTGTGTGTGTGTGTGTGTGTGTGTGTGTGTGTGTGTGTGTGTGTGTGTGTGTGTGTGTGTGTGTGTGTGTGTGTGTGTGTGTGTGTGTGTGTGTGTGTGTGTGTGTGTGTGTGTGTGTGTGTGTGTGTGTGTGTGTGTGTGTGTGTGTGTGTGTGTGTGTGTGTGTGTGTGTGTGTGTGTGTGTGTGTGTGTGTGTGTGTGTGTGTGTGTGTGTGTGTGTGTGTGTGTGTGTGTGTGTGTGTGTGTGTGTGTGTGTGTGTGTGTGTGTGTGTGTGTGTGTGTGTGTGTGTGTGTGTGTGTGTGTGTGTGTGTGTGTGTGTGTGTGTGTGTGTGTGTGTGTGTGTGTGTGTGTGTGTGTGTGTGTGTGTGTGTGTGTGTGTGTGTGTGTGTGTGTGTGTGTGTGTGTGTGTGTGTGTGTGTGTGTGTGTGTGTGTGTGTGTGTGTGTGTGTGTGTGTGTGTGTGTGTGTGTGTGTGTGTGTGTGTGTGTGTGTGTGTGTGTGTGTGTGTGTGTGTGTGTGTGTGTGTGTGTGTGTGTGTGTGTGTGTGTGTGTGTGTGTGTGTGTGTGTGTGTGTGTGTGTGTGTGTGTGTGTGTGTGTGTGTGTGTGTGTGTGTGTGTGTGTGTGTGTGTGTGTGTGTGTGTGTGTGTGTGTGTGTGTGTGTGTGTGTGTGTGTGTGTGTGTGTGTGTGTGTGTGTGTGTGTGTGTGTGTGTGTGTGTGTGTGTGTGTGTGTGTGTGTGTGTGTGTGTGTGTGTGTGTGTGTGTGTGTGTGTGTGTGTGTGTGTGTGTGTGTGTGTGTGTGTGTGTGTGTGTGTGTGTGTGTGTGTGTGTGTGTGTGTGTGTGTGTGTGTGTGTGTGTGTGTGTGTGTGTGTGTGTGTGTGTGTGTGTGTGTGTGTGTGTGTGTGTGTGTGTGTGTGTGTGTGTGTGTGTGTGTGTGTGTGTGTGTGTGTGTGTGTGTGTGTGTGTGTGTGTGTGTGTGTGTGTGTGTGTGTGTGTGTGTGTGTGTGTGTGTGTGTGTGTGTGTGTGTGTGTGTGTGTGTGTGTGTGTGTGTGTGTGTGTGTGTGTGTGTGTGTGTGTGTGTGTGTGTGTGTGTGTGTGTGTGTGTGTGTGTGTGTGTGTGTGTGTGTGTGTGTGTGTGTGTGTGTGTGTGTGTGTGTGTGTGTGTGTGTGTGTGTGTGTGTGTGTGTGTGTGTGTGTGTGTGTGTGTGTGTGTGTGTGTGTGTGTGTGTGTGTGTGTGTGTGTGTGTGTGTGTGTGTGTGTGTGTGTGTGTGTGTGTGTGTGTGTGTGTGTGTGTGTGTGTGTGTGTGTGTGTGTGTGTGTAAATCGGTCGACACAAAGTCACTAGGCTTTATTTTTTTAGATCATCAAATATAACAAAAATAAAATAAAATAAAAATTAATGCAATAAAGCATGCAATTCAAGAAAAAAGAATAAAATATTTTTAAAAAATAGTTATATCTGAAAAACATAATACGTTTAAATGATGGTTCAAAACTAAAATGAAAGTCAGATAAAGATAATATTGAATACATTACTAATCCCTTCTTAATAGTAAAGATGTCGTCTACTGCATCGAAGTGTGTATATGAGAGAGAGGGAGAGAGTGAGTCAGAGAGAGATTGTGTACTGAGGAAAATGTTAGACATTGGGTAAATTAAACTTAAGTTACATTTAATAAAGTAGTTTAACATACTTTTAAATGTAAATAATATCCAGTATACCTAACAGGTAGAGATTTGTTCACAGGAGACAGAAACTGTTATTATGTATATAATGACGTTATGTGACGACAGATGGGGAGTGTCTGGTTGATATCGTGCTGTCATGGAAAACTGAAAAGCTGAAGCTAAAATAATCGGGACAAGGAGTAATCAATAGTTATAAAATGGAGCAATGGAGAACGAAGCAAGTGCTATTGACGGTGTTACTGGTCAAAGAACCTCGTTTATTTGGTCCTCGTTAAACCGATTTCATGAGAAAAAAATGAACAACAATATGTGGATCCTATGCATCGCAAATAGCGTAAAGTTCGCGTCGGTCGTAACAAATAATTTCATGGCTAGTGTACAACAAAACTGAACTGTTTGAGAATATATTTTATTTATTTTCACGACAGTCCTAATGGCGATCTCAGACATCTCAAATGGACGACTTACAATTATTTTCCCTTCTGCTCTTCAGTGATCCAGGTTGTTCGGATTGGGTTGGACTCGAGGGGGCAGTGGTTCCCGATACCCGTAGGAGATCGGGTACGTCTCCGGACGGGGTTGAGGGAAGCCATAATATTCCCGCGTACTAGCCTCATAGCTAGTAGAAGGTGTGCTAGATCACCAGGCAGCCTCACCGAGTTCATATCGGTAGCCTTCCCATTTTGGAGTTGGCGCGGGTAAGTGGCGTATCCACTTCCATCCCGTCTTGAGTTCACAGGACCAGATTGGGGGGGGACTTGTTAGTCTCTAGGTCTTGCCCTATGGAAAGTCCCACGGAGGCGCCGTGCGCCCTTTCGGGACAGCTCGGTAACTCCCTGGTCGACAGAGGGGGGGGGGGTCAGTCTTCACTCTGTGAGGATCTGCCCTGGTAGATACCGTCGAGCTTATATATTGTCACCAAATTATCGGGAAGCACAACAAACGACAGTTGAGTAAGGGACCAGAGGCCGCGCCACACCCACCCCATTTGTCTCCTGTCACTAACTGAAGGGATGATTAGGAGAGGGATTGCGGGCCACTGTGCCATCTCTTTACCCTCTCCCTAGGTTCTCTAACATGCGGGGTGTTTCGTCTAATCCGGAAACTTCTAGATTGGCCAGCTGGTCTTATATAAGCGACGCGCCGGGCCGAGGAAGTCAGTTCTTGGCGAGCTGTGAGGAGCGCCCAGTGAGGGGAAGGACTGCGTACGTGCGTCGGAGGAGTTTACGTAATTACGAGTGCAAGTGGAACTGTAACGGATGAACTGGTGAATCGCAATTGTGTGCATTACGTAATTCTGTGTAATTGGCAAGTGTTGAACTGTAAGTCGGTGGAAATAAAGAACATTTTTGAGTGGTGCAATCGGACTTTTCATTTCACGAACCCACAAAGTCACAATATATACATATATATATATATATATATATATATATATATATATATATATATATATAGTATAAAATAGACCATTAGCTTATGGAATATAGCAAAGAAAAATATTTTCTTACAGGTTGCCTGAGTGTTCCAAGTTCGCTATTAGTATAACAGCCAAGATTTTTCATCCAATTTTCAACAACTTTTCCTTTAATTTGATTTTCAGTATAATGTTGCCTTCTAGGGTGCTGATTAAACGTGATGTTCTACGATTGTTTATGTCTTACTTAGCTTAAATTCTAATCCGAATTTGTAAGCTCAATTTGAAATCTTATCTAACGTTTTTCACCACGTTTATTCGTCTAGTTGGAATCGAAATGAGTAAATTTTCAACCTATTGGCAATTTTTTTTTTTTAATTTAAGTCCGCCCCAACGTTAAGTTATATCGGACGGTGAATGAATTGGGTGAAATGATGCTCAAATGAGTCCAGGTTCCGTGGAGCTTAGAGTTACCCGACATTCATCTTGAAGGATAAGGGAAAAAAGCTTATTGGCATGTATGCGAGATAGTTCTTTTTTACTATGATAGCTACATCATTAATTTAAGCCATAAACAGCGACGGTCCTGGTACTGATCGTTTGGAAATTCCATACATCACGAAAGGCAAATCCGATATAAAAATAAATACCATGATTTATTGAAGTAATGAACGTTGGAATTGAACGAAGAATCGGGAACTTCATAAGGCGTTTTAGTTTAACAAGTATCAGTTTGTTATGTACTATATCACACGCTTTGTTGTTGTACAGAAATGTTATTAGGGTTCGTTTTCTTTTCTCAAAAAGCTTCACCTATCTTTATTTACTTTCACGAGTTTTGTACTCACACATATAAAACCAGACTGTTAAGCATCAGATGATCCGCCTTGGGTAAAAGTTAACCAGTTGTTCATGTAAAATTCTTTCCAGGACTTTTGACACAGCACGCAAGATCCTCACATGTTTGCAGTTATTGGTAAAAGAGAGTGTTTATATGCTTTCTTCCAAGTGAAAGCAAGTAATTAGCGAGGCAGTAAAGATATGAGTCAGCGTTGATAAAATTGTCTTCCATCTTTAGCAGTAGTTGGATTCCTATTTATCTACCCTTTCAGATTTAACCGTAATACGTTGCAGTGTTGTCTTGCCATCGTTTTCTGCTACATAAAAAAGTAAAACTTTTCCAGTGACGTCAAGGTTGCACTTAAGGTGGAGTTTAATAAGCCATGTTTCTTTGCACATTATAAAAGTTCCGCTTGTGGTGTAGAGAAGGCTCTTTAGTTTTACAAGAGAGAACGGAATCCTGCCGGCATCAGTTTACTAGTCCAGTTGCATGCATGTTGATCCAGAATTTGCTGATATTATCCCGTTTTAACAAATCAATGATTAGATCCATAACTTCTATCTTAACAACATATCCACTACTTTTGCTTTAAATAATTTCCAGTGGTAAATATATAGGTACAAGTGTTTCTGTCCTAAAAACGTATGTTGATGTCAAGTGAAACAAATTAGATAATTTAGCGCCGTGATATAACTGACGTGAAACTCACAAACAGCAGTTAGCATGAATAATTTAGAAATTACTCTTATATTATACAACGGGGTGGGAAAGAATAAAGGAGACTCACGAGTAACCTTTTTTGTTTATTGAAGGACGATGAGCAAGCAGCTTGCCGCTTTACCAACCAGACAGATTACAAGATGATAAACAAAGGGATTTAAATAATTGTGACGTGAACGACTTTCGCAAATATGAACCATGGCGAACCAGTAAAAGCGACTTGGTGCTAACAGCTCGTTGTGCCAAATAATACGCTAATTAGCAAATGGAAGTGAAACCGGTTAGCTTTCCTACCAGAGAGAAACGGACGAACTCCTAATTTCAAATCAGGAAGAAAAATAAAGAAAGAAAAGAGCAATCCTTTTTTCTTCAGGAAGCAGAGGTTTAATGTTCATAATTTTTAGGTGCATCCCTAAACATAGCAGTTTGTTCCCGAGTTGCATTCGATGAAATTATATAGAGTAAAAATGGGAAGACAGGTAGATTTTAAGACAAGCTTCAAAATCTGTTAAGATTTGGTCACATTGCAGTTTTAAAACTAGTTTAAAGATGCTTTTATCTTTTCACAATCTATATTTTATAAGAAATAGCTGTAGTAGGAAGTTAATACATTCTATTCAATTTTATATTACTATTTGCCTCATTTGTTACACACACAGATCTGTTTAGTGTTCAGGACGAATTGAAAATTAGTCTTTGAGGAATGGTGCTAGAATCACTCTACTCTCTGTTTCATATAACCTTGCCCCGCTGACATGTATCACTCCGCGTGCAACTACCTTCCCCCTCACTCTAATTGGCTAATGCTTTCGTGCCATACGCCATAGGCGGTGTCATCCCGTCACATTTAAACTGCAGTAAACGATCAGTAAAATAATTTAACTCCGCACAACACACCTTCGAATGGCGATATATGACTAATCCAGTTCAAAACAAGGTCAGTGATAAATGTCATATAAACAAATATGTCACCACTACCACCAGAGCACGTGCTATTGTGTCATCTGAATGGCGGGCTTAAGCAAAGGAACCTCCTCTTTACTTGGTTTAGGAATTAACATGCATTTCAGATAAATTAACACTGTTGCGTAATATATTTAATTCAAACAGTTACTAAAATATAAGTTTGACAATTCTCTTCCAAGATATAGAGCTATATCACCATGTTAAATAACGAACTAATTTTTACCGCACAACAGTGTATACCACAACAGCAGCCAATGAGAGGGGATTGGGTCACGTAACCGTTAAGAGATACGGGGCAAGCTTATGTGAAACAAGGATTAGGACGATATCCTAAATACAGTGCTAAACATCAGTTTCTGCTTGTCTTCTGGAGTGATTAGCGATGATTTTGAAAAAAAAAAAGCCTAAGTTAAGATTGAAAAAAGTTAAACAATTGTGGTGTCATAGTTCACCAGACCTGACGCTTTGATGTCTCGTTTGAAGCATAAATGGGAAATGCAAGGGTGGGGGCTGCATGAAGTTTTTAAACAGATGCCATTCCTGTCTGGTACTACAGCTGTTTATCCTTTGCTGTTTACATAATTGTGGATTTGTATCAAAACTTTGATATAAGAGACAAGGAATGCCATTTAGAATATAATAGCGTCTCTTTGTACTATAATAGCCTCTCCTCCATCGCGCGGGCTACACTGGTCATCTGTTTCACTCGCTCTGGCATTCACTGTTACATTCACTCTTGGCATTTTCTGCCAAATCACTGCGTTTCTCAGGGTTTAAAGAAACTATGATTCTATCTATTTGTTGATCGAGTGTGAGGTCATGTTCGAGGTGATTATTTTCTGTTAACATTGAAAATCAAAACACTATCAAAATACACGCGTTTCGTGTGGTTTGCGCTCTGTCGCATGCAGGAAGGAAGGGGTGAGAGTCACGTGATGTTTGGATGGCGAGAAGGGGACAAGGCTTTCCTCGCGCATGCGCACACCGACTGCATTTTGTTTGCGGTCTACCTGTAGTCCAGTTTATACATATTGTATATATAATATGTATGGGTCAAACAATCGCACCCACAAATCCACACACTCAGTTCTCTTAACCCACTAAACCACTGTGCAAGACAAATATCCTCATGTGTATTGTTACAAATTGTTGTGTTGTAATTGAACTGTTTTTTGATTTTGGTGTTTTGAAAAAAATATTTGGTTTGGCAATGCTAATTACAGGATGCCATGGCTAGTGTTGCATACATACATTGCGAGTATGTATCCTTCAGATTTTAATAAAGTCACAAAACGGAGATAACAAAGTTTGAACTTAGTCCTTTTTAAACACTACTGGAAACAAAATAAAGCCGTTGCCGCAGCTCGAAGAATATGTGAACTGAAAGGAGAAGGTTTCCTTAGTGAGAGTGTGGCACAACTATGGTTCCAACGTTTCAAAAATGGAGACGAAAACACTAGATTTACCACGTTATGGAAGATCTAAAGTATAAGGATACACGCCAAGTTCCCTCCCCCCCCAAAAAAAAATCCGCAAAAAGTACCCGAAATGTTTCAGAAGAACTTGGTACATCAAAAGATACATATATTGCCACATTAAGACACTTGGAAAATCATATACTAGAAGCTGTAGATCTGTACCTCGTGAACTGACACCTCAACAGACTGAACGTAGAGTGGATATCTGTCGTCAGCTTATCTGTAATCCCATGTATGATAGATTTGTCAAGAAACTTGTCACTTATGGTGAAAAATGGTTATATTACCGAAGTCCTAATGCCTCGAAGCAGTAGCTTGATCCCCGGCAACCTGCCAAAGTCATCGTTGAAAAATCAGTTCGGTCTCAAAAGTAATGTGTATCTGGTGGAATTATGAAGGTGTTATTCACTGGTAGTTTTGTTCCAAACAGGAGGGCGATTGATGCGGATCTTTACTCTCAACAACTAAAAGGAGTTCATGAAATTTTGAGACGAGATACCCAGCATTAATTAACCGAAACAGAGTTCTATTGCAATAGGACAATGCAATACCCCGTGCTGCAGGAACAACCATGGAAAAAAGTCAGGAATTGAAGGGAATCGAACGGCTACCACACCCAGTATACAGCCCTGATCTCGCACCAACAGATTATCATCTTTTTCGATCCATGTCCCATTTTCTACGTGGGATAATAAACATCGATGAGCGATGACCCAAGATCGTAGAATCTAATGATCTATACTTTGAAAATTAGTTATTTGCTTGTCAGAATACGTTTAAAATGATTGTTTTTTTTTTTTTTTTTTTTTTTTTTTTTAAACAAAACATTACTTATGAGACAGTATCTGTAACACCAGTTTAATTTTTTAAGAAATGTATTTGCTTAGCGAGGTAAACTCCCTTCAGGCCAATAAAGGAGACAGTAGCAAACATCTTTCCTTGATTAGAGTGCAGGTATAATCAGAGCGCGATAACACGCCTCATAAACAATACATGGGATTATTTAATAATTAGTGAATTATTTCCAGTGCATTATCAGGATGGTGACAATACTACAGACGTGAATACAAATAAAGCATGTAAATTAAATCGCGGCGTTTTATAATGCGTGTACCATATTTTCTGAGACTTGCTTCTGACCGTCCTAAATCTACAGCATAATTATGATTAATTTAGCCTAGTCAGGAGCAGCAGCCTCTTGCACTTGTGGTGGCTGGATAGAAGCATTAAGAGACCTAATTACTCACAATCAGTGTTCTTTTCCTACAGTTGCTAAAAAAGAAGGGCCCATTCTTGAAAGACAGACTATGAAAGTTGCTCTGCGGGTCAAGCCTTCTATAGGTGATAATAGATCTTGGAAGATGAGCGAAAGCGCATGTTTGAATAAGAAGTTACTAGTGGTTCCTTAGGTGTGGGTGGAGCTGTGGCCGAATGCTGAAGATGACGGTAATGGAATGTCATAAAGGAGAGCGTGTAGGTTCAAATCTACAGCGTTATGTTTACACCTGTATTTTTCTTTTTTTAATTATTAATATAACTTAGCATACGTCTGTTTTAAGTATTATTAAACTAAAGTGCATGTGTACATTCCCCTTCCTTTCAATGCTAATATCATTCCACTGATTAAAAAATAATACATTGCGATTACCTATTTAATAAACATTAAATAACCATGTAATAGCCATTTAAAATATGCATTTCTTATTTTGCAGTGAACTTGTTCGGTACTTTTATTATACCTAAATAAGAAACGTCAACAATGCTAGGATTAAAATTCGTAAGCTTTCACGGCCGTTGTCAGTATAATATAAAGTATTAACCGGGCTTGTGGGCCGTGGTCTACTGGGCTCCTTCTTCATCTTCCCAGACGTTTCGTATGCGGCTGCGGCAGACATATTCAGTGGCAGTGCGATCGGAGTATCCTTGCGGAAGTCTCAACAGCAACTGAGACTTGAGACTTCCGCCAGGACACTCCGATCGCATTGCCACTGAAGATGTCTGCCGCAGCCGCAGACATGGTAAGATGAAGAAGGAGCTCAGTAGACCACGGCACACAAGCCCGGTTAATACTTTATAATACTAGGATTGTTTCAGTATTGCGGGGAGTGCTTTTATGTTCTTTTATTCTAATCTAGAGCGAGCTACGACACCCAACCATCTTTCTCCCCGACTGTTTGGACTTTTAGGAAGCACCTTACTGTTGTATATTTTATTTCAATTGAAATATGTCTGCTTTGTTAAGCGTATTGCAGTATTAGCTTTGATTAACGCAGGGTTTTGCCACGTATGAGGTTAATTCTGAGGTCCTGAGGAACACGCCGTGGACCGTCTCGCACATTCGGTTGACGCTAGAAATACCGACTTGGGGGAGCGTATTATTGTATGCTAAAAGTAACATGCAAGTGAGAAGTTGAAAGTATTCAACGTTGTCACGCTTTTTTCACGCGTGGACATTTAATTCTCTGAACACCAAGGTGAACAATAAATAACATGTCACGAGAAAACTGAATGAGAGAGAAAACTGGGAGTATGTTGCAACGCTATGTTTAACTCCACGTGGAGTAATAACCATCTGTACTTTTGATTTCTTAATTTAATTGGCTGATGTGACACACTCATTGGTGCAGTGCAAAACATCATCTTCTTCTGAGAAAAAACAATGCGTGCCGTGTGTGTTACTTGAGTCTCTAAAGATTAAAGGTAAAGTGCATGTTAACTATTAGAGTAGCACAGTAGCACAGTAGCAATCTTGGTGCACAAAGTCGTGTTTGCGTCGTGTAGTAGGCTAGTACACGTGTACTAATGTGATCGACGATACACGAATACTTGTGTTCACATCGGTCTAGGAATCTCATGTTGGGTATGGATTCCGTTTGAAGGTCCTGGATACATTGGGCGAATACTACAAATTAGGCAATTGGCTCTATCACAACATTTTGTAGTTCATCTGCTTGAGAAAGGTATTGAACAATCCGGTTCCTGCAGGACAAATGACGTCCATAAGTCAAGGATACTTTAGTTAGTTTGATGGGCAAAAGGATACCCTATTGATGCCCAACCTTTAGTTCAGTGATCTAAACCCAATTGCGAATATGGAGTCAGAAATGAAGTAGATTCTTCGAAAGTTCCGTCACCTGTCGCCCAGGACGTCTGCAGAATTTTGGGATAGGATTGAAGACGTGTAGAATTCCCTCCCAGAATGACCACATTATTTTCACTGGCTGATAGATTCCATCCCGATAAGAATTAATAAGGTTTATCACAAGTTTAGTAGACACCGAAATGTGTCTCGGATGTAAGGACTTATTTTTAGGAGAATGAGGAAAAAATTTAAAGCAGCAAGAATATTAATTTTAAGACTAAAATAGTTTTAACTTTCTCTTTTATTTAAAATTTCGCTGTTTAATTAGTTACTAGTCATGAAATCAAAGAAAACATTGAAATTAAACACTGAAGATTATACGTGAAATTGAACCTGCGCAATCGGCTATTCGTGATACAAGTTTTAAGGCCTGCAGTCGAGACGATGGTTTAATTCTGTTTTTGATAAGCACGCTATGTCCTTACAATATGCCCTGACGTGATAGAAGATAATTGGACTAAAAGTGTTAAAATGGCAACAGTGTTTGCAGAGGACTTGAGACTTCAAATATATAATAAAAGAGGCGTGGGAAGCTCCAATGGAAAAACTGCTGCTTCTCTTAACTTCGATGAAGTACACTTTAGAAATATTTCGCTTATCAGAGGGGTGAGGGGCCAGGAGTACTTACCTGCTCATGTTGACCTTTAATAATGAGTGCAGTGCTGCCAACCGTAGCACAATTCTGCTGCAGCGGACGTAATCGAGGAGTTTTTATGTTTAGTTTATTGCTGTCTTCTTGTGGAGCTCCGATTTATTTGGTTATCTGTCAAATCCGTGTTTATGTTATTTCCATAAGTGAGTGGGAAATTTTAAAGCAAGCACTCATGATGCTAGCAATTTTTATTGCTTTATGCACCAAATTATGTAGTGGAATGAAACCAAATTTTGTGAAATGGGAAGATTAGAATTAATTCTTTTATTACACGCTCTGTTGATTGAAGTCTACGTTTCATAAAAAGTAACTCCTGGGCGGTTGCGTTTTCGGCTTTCACCAGCAATAATTGTTTTTAAATATATTTATTTAGCATTTAATATCTATATATAAATATTTGCTTGTTCAAGATACAGTACAAACGATACAAATTGGAAATACATAAAATACAGAATTAATCAATTCTGCATGCAATAATCAGATTAAATAGTATCAAAGTCAGCAAATACAGAAAACTTACATGAATTGACAACCATTAGTATCATAAAATTATTCTCATGTAATCATTTACTCTACTTAATCTGGTGTCTAAAATATTCAAAGAACTCTTGAGTACTATAAAAGCACTGATTTATTAAAAATGATTTCACATCTCTTCTGAATCTTTTCTTGTCATTGTTCTTTATTTTCTTTGTGATTAGGTTATACATGTGAACCCCTTTATGTAGTACTGAGTTAAGTTTTTTATTTGATCTTGATCCCAGTATATGTAATTTAGTACTATTCCTAGTGTAATGTTCATGAATAGTGTTATTTATTTGAAAGTATTGCATGTTGTTGTTTATAAAGCATACAGTATCTAAGATATACAGACATGGCAGAGTTAGTATATTATTTTCCTCAATAAACATGTTTATTGTATAAAAAGCCTAAAAGGATGGGTGGAAGAGTTTACTAAATAATGTCCCATTTCATTCAGCTGATAAACTGATTAGGAATTTCCGTCAGCACTTCATTTCCTTGCATTAAAACAAAACAACAGAACACTTTGGAATGGTAACAGTGTGATGTGCAATGTCAACTCAGTAATCGAACAGTATTTCCCCTACAGCACACGGAAGGTAGCATTGTATTTATATAATATTCAATTGTTCACTCTTACTTCAGGAGACTTTATTATACTTTCTAATAGGATGATTGTGGGCATTACATGAATCAAATAGTGGAATGATCGGCGGGAATAACTGAGGCTTTGTGAAGAAAACTCCCTGCCGCTTCGTCCACTCAAATCCCACCAACCTTGTTGGGAACTACTCGGTTCGCATCACCGACATTTTTTTTTAAACTTACGTCCTCCAACGTTAAGTCATATCGGACGATGAATGAAATTGGTGAAATGATGCTCGAATGAGCCCAGGGTCCTTAGAGCTTAGAGTTACCCCATATTTGTCTTTTAGGATAAGGGAAAACCCTGGAAAAAAGATATCCAAGTAACTCACCCTGACCGAGATTCGAACTCGGGACTTCTTGAACGTGAGGCATACATTCTATCACCACGCTACCGAGGCGGGCCCGACAGTAATGGACAACATATTTTGTTGGTACTTTCTATTAGACGGATTAGCATTCTCATGTCTATATTCGTATTGTGCGAAAACATTCGAGATAAAACATGAAACATTGCTATTGATTGAATGTAGCTGCTTTTAAGCGTCAGATAAACGTAACGCTTAAAAATGGAGGACCCCTTTTGGCAGAGAGTCTGTAAGTCTATCAACATCCTCAAGAAGCTGTGTCCCAAAGGGCGAAGAATAAGTTGACCAAGTATCAGTAGCAATCTGGCAAGTGGTTTACTGCAAGACCTCGATAGGAAATATGTCTTCTAATTGTGTCACTTTTTTTTAAATTCTA
Source organism: Mantis religiosa (assembly GCA_030765055.1). Classification (NCBI taxonomy): domain Eukaryota; kingdom Metazoa; phylum Arthropoda; class Insecta; order Mantodea; family Mantidae; genus Mantis; species Mantis religiosa. The sequence goes on from CM060951.1 coordinate 189,783,506, forward strand.
CGAGGGTGGGTCAAAAAGTAATGCCTCCTATTTTTTCTCTCTCTTTTAATTTCCAAGAAAATTGAATCCAATTTACATAGCTTGAAAACTACAACATTGACGATTAATTTCTCACTATTCAATATGATCTTCGTCCTTTTCCGCAGCTTTGGTCCACCTTTTAACTGGGACATGTATTCCAGTGTGGTAGAACACACGGTCTTGCTTCCTAAGCCATTGACGCACGGACGTTTTCACAGCCTCCTCATCTTCAAAATGAATCCCACGATGAACTTCCTTTAGTGGCCCGAACAGATGGAAGTCTGATGTTGCCAGGTCAGGGCTGTATGGGGGGTGAGGTAAGACTTGAGCCATCCCAATTTCTCAATTTCTGCAGTGGTGTAACGGCTGGTGTGTGGTCCTGCATTGTCATGCAAAAGAAGAACATTCGCCATAGTTTTTGTTGGGCGAACTCGGCGAAGACGTGCTTTCAGCTTTTTGAGAGTTCTGACGTATTGGACAGAATTTATTGTGCATCCCTGCTCCAAAAAATCAATCATAAGCACACCCTTTGTATCCCAAAACACTGTCGCCATAACTTTTCCTGCCGTCCGCTGAGTTTTGAATTTTTTTCTTCGGTGACGTTGTGTGATGCCATTACATTGTCCGCCTCTTTGATTCAGGTTCAAAAAAATGAACCCACGTTTCGTCTCCAGTAACGATTTTTTCCAGAAACTCCTCTCCCTCCAAATTGAAGCGCTGCAAGTGTTCGGAGGCTATTGTTTTCCTTGTTTCTTTGTTTTGGGCGGTTAACATTCTTGGTACCCAAAGTGTATTTTTGTGTAACACAGTTGTTGAATAATCGTCATCACACTGCCTTTACTGAGGGAGGTAATGCGACACAATTCATCTGTTGTTACCCGGCGATCACCATGAATGATGACATCGACTCGCTCAATGTTGCATGGAGTCACTGCAGTCACCGGCCTGCCGCTTCGCTTTTCATCTGCCAATAGTGTTTGCCCTTCAGCTTCGTTACAGCGACGAACCCATCGTCTAACAGTGCTGACATCCACCGTTGCATCACCATACACATTTTTTAGCCTTTCGTGAAGAGTGCGAATTGGCGTTTCACCTTCCGCAGTCAAAAATTCAATCACAGAACGCTGTCTAATACGAATGTCGATGTCAGCCATTTTGCAAGAGGATGCAGTGCTGCCATCTGTTGATTTAGGAAGTTACTACTGCAGGGGATTGGAGAAGAAAGTTTGAGGAATTGCGCCAAATTCAAAGTTTTCACATAACTTATTTAAGGGAAAAAAAAAATAGGAGGCATTACTTTTTGAACCACCCTCATAATAATCGGGTTATTGTGCTTAAAATACAGTTTCTTGAACACATTCGTCTTTTTGCCTGCCGTATACGATCTTGATTTGTTTGTGAATTCTTGCACGCAAGCGTTCGCTTACAATTTAATGAAAATTATATAAAGTTGACGAACACCTCAGAAACAGTGTGAATAAAAACTCGCATTCCAAATATAATACTGGGTGATGAGGGATTCAATTTAGAGCAATGCTAGCATAGGAGGATTGCAGCTCAAAGTAGATGTGGGATTTCCCATCATGTACGAGTTCGGTGAACCTCAGGATTGCGTGAACAAAATGGATCAAAAGTAAACCAGGGAAACTGAACTCGCCCACGGGGAAACATCCTGCCTATGAGCATAAGGGATTGTTTGTGGTAATACATTTTCTCCTAGAAGACTTTTCCAGGTCAAAGCCGCTGCTCATTGGAGCAGCATTCTTGTTTCATTGTCACAGCCTCTTAAGAGTGCTTTCTCCATCCTGAAGTAAGTACATATTTGTACATCTGTTGGTGAAATTAAGGACCCAGATAGTTAGACCTATCTTAAAATTCCTTTCCTGGAAAGACATGGATAGGGATATGCGCCTCAAGGCCTCTGATACCCTATTATATTTGCAATTATTTGTGTACTGTCAGACGCTGTGTTTGTAACCATTGGGAGCACATTAAATAGTTTGTCTCTCTTAGGCTGGCCCCGTAGCTCAGTTGGTAGAGCACCTGCCTACCGTGCTAGGGGTCCCGGGTTCGATTCCCGGCGGTGGGGGTGGGGATTTTTCTCCGACCAAGATAATTCCCCATCTTCCCCAGAGTCTGGAAGTATGAATGATAGTGTGAATGTGTGCGTGATGTAATGATAAAAAAACCAAAGGAGAACGACCACCGATATGACCATAGTAGTTAAAGGCGGGGTATAAATGGAACAAGCAAAAAAAAAAAAAAAAAAAAAAAAAAAATAGTTTGTCTCAAGGAAATGGAAAATATGAATGTTCAAGGCAATTTATTTACAATCCCCCCCCCCCCCGCCATCCCACGTCTACAAGTTGGTTTACGTGAAATAATACCATATAAATTCCTAAATAATACGTAAGTATTGTGTTACCAAATATTCTATGTCCAGATAGCACCGGAAATATTTATTTTAAGGCCGTCTATTAAAACAATGTACAAAATGGTCCGCGCATGCGCGTGCTTGTTCATGTGTGTGTGAAAAGCATAACTCAAAAGCGAAAAGTCGGTTAAATATCATGTACTTGATGTTTAAGTGCAGGATCTTCCGAGGATGCCACCAAAGATTTTCAAGTAAATTCCCTCACCGCAAACAACGTTTTGTAGAAAAACCTTTTCCAGATTTTGAGTTTCTAAGAAATATCGCTAACGGTTTTGATTAGAATGGCATATGTTTAAGATATTTATATAACAAAGAAAATGTATATCTTGAATTTTCTGGGGACAATTTCTGCAGTTTTCTTCATTCTCAATGACTTTTGATTAACTGGTGAGAGAGAGAGAGAGAGAGAGAGAGAGAGAGTGAGAGAGAGAGAGAGATAGAGAGAGAATCTTATTACACAGAAAATGTAGGATGTCTAATTTGTATTTTACTTATTTTATTTATGTATTCTTCTTCATTTTCGGTTTTATTTTATCGAGTTAATTATTTCCGGGATATTGAATACATTTAAATTTTCCAGCACTTATATATTTTAAAAATTGGAAGTGTTTTTAAAGGTTTTTTCCCTCCTAGTCATGCAAGTAGAATTTCAAAGCTATGACACAATGACCAGATAATCAAAAGATTTGACTATGTCTTATGCCTGCTCTAGGTACCGTATTATTCCATATACTCACTGTACCTGCAAGGAAATATGTAATAAAACATTTTTACAAATGTGTATTTCGATTAACACAAAGTACATAGAAGAATCGGCCTTTGTAACAGAATTTTTGGAGGAGTGAGCATAGAAAGTAGGAATTGAAATGCACGACTTTTTAAATGGTTACGGAATAATTCTTACAAGTGTGAGTTATTTCAGCAGTGAAGTGTAATGCCTTTGTAAGATGAAAATGCTCAACGAAGTTGTGTCTACCTATAATAGAAATTTGGGGACAACTCAACTGATGAAGAAATAGACTTAAAATTGTAAAATTACCTTACATTATCCCTTATTTACTATTTCGAAAGCCTGCAACATAAGTTTGGCAGCAAACTTTGGAATGCATTTCTTAACGTAGTGTTGTTCCTTATAGCTCATCAGATATGAGAATAATATTGAGAAATTAACGTGTTTTTGTGATGACACCTGTATCACAGTAAAATATTTGCCTGCCCCAAAGATAAGTGACGTGTGCTTTGTCTGGCATGCAGCAACAGAAGTTGAAACGAAAATTTTAAAGTGTTGCCCAGAATTTAATGGATTGTTGCATTTATTCCTTATTGGGTGTTTAATGTACCTTACTTTTCGCCTGAAGAGAGTTTGAACGAACGCCTCATGAGGGGGAAAATCATATGATACATTCACATTACTTTCTCTGCCAAATAGAAAACCCTCTGTTACAATTGTATTAACCATATAAAAAGTGATCCTTGTAATTATGGTACGTTATTCAAGATATATGTTTGCACTTGATGAAGTAGGTTGAAAAATTACCTCCTCCTCCTCCTCCTCCTCCTCCTCCTCCTCCTCCTCCTCCTCCTCCTTCTTCTTCTTCTTCTTCTTCTTCTTCTTCTTCTTCTTCTTCACTCCATGTTTCGAGCATATCACCCGTTCCGACTTCATAGATCTCTCCAGCGTTTCCTGGGTCGTGCTCTGTCCCTTTTTCCTTTTGGATTATAGTTTAATACTGCATTTGGATATCTTCCATCCTCCTTTCTTAAATATATATTCATGCCATTGTTGCCTTCGTTCTGATATTTTGTCATGGATTGGTTCGATTTCTAATTCCTTTCTAATATCCTCATTTCTTATTTTGTCCAATATTGTACAACCTTTAACACTTCTTAAAAATTTCATTTCTGCAGTCTGTATTTTATTTAAATCCTTTTGTGTTGGCACCAAGGTTTCACTTCCATATAGTAAAGTTGGAATAGCCATTACCTTATACATTTTCATTTTTGTATCCTTTCTCACTCTGTTTTTAAAAGTTCTTTGGATTGTCCCACATATTTCTCGGAATTTGTTTACTTTTTCTTGTATATCAGCATTGTTTTTAAACTTATGTTACATCCTAAATATTTAAAACTCGATATTTGTTCTCAAATCTTATTTCCTAAAACAATTTTTGATCTTACATTATAATTTCCTTTAAAATCCACAATTTTTGCTTTTTCTTCTGATATTTTAAAATTATACCTTTGTACTATATTATTTAGAATGAAAAAATTACATTTTATAAGAATTCTTTGTAGACGCATTTAAAAATAAATGGTAATCGGTAGAGAAAATCATGAAACTGATCATGGGCATTTTTTACTACACACAACAATCACAATCTTTCCCACAATAAAGTTCCAAGTTCATTTTAGTTTCCAATGCACTTCGAGCATATTCACTTTGCGATAATACATTGTACTTAACGTTTGACTTAAAGGAGCATGGTCATCAGCCCACATCATGTCCAAAGAAGCTTTATGTTGCGGACCCTTATGGCTTCTTCGTCGACGTTCTGTTATTATTATTATTATTATTATTATTATTATTATTATTATTATTATTATTATTATTATTATTATTATTATTATTATTATTATTATTATTATTATTATTATTATTATTATTATTATTATTATTATTATTATTATTATTATTATTATTATTATTATTATTATTATTATTATTATTATTATTATTATTATTATTATTATTATTATTATTATTATTATTATTATTATTATTATTATTATTATTATTATTATTATTATTATTATTATTATTATTATTATTATTATTATTATTATTATTATTATTATTATTATTATTATTATTATGATTATTATCATCATTACTATTATTATTATTATTATTATTATCATCATTACTATTATTATTATTATTATTACTATTATTATTATTATTATTATTATTATTATTATTATTATTATTATTATTATTTCTTTGTGGAACTATTTTAATATTTTATTGTTCACATATTCTTTGCTGGGTTGCTAAGAAGTGTTCTAGGAGATAATCTAAGCTGTAAGTTCAACGATCGTTAATACTTCTATGTAAACGTTTCTGTACATATTATTTCATGGTTTATACTGAATTTTGTACGTTTTTTATATTTGATCTATCGATAAGTTAAAAAAAAAAAAAACAGATCGTTAATAGTTTCGGAAAAGCATTTTCATTGAAAAGTATTTAGCTATATGCGCATAAACGACAGGAGGGCGGTTTCAGAGATGTTACGAACGAATCCACTGCAACTTGCTCGACAGCAAGATCAAGCGGAGCAAAAAAGAAGGAAAGTAGACATTTCGTGGCTTCCTTCACAACAGCTGACCCGAGAAACAGTCACGTTTGTCTGACTCACTTTTAACAGTGGTTCTCAAATTGTGGAGCACCCCGTTTTGAGGTTGCTGTAGGTTGCACTATATCGGCTGAGGAGCCAGTGTTGCAAAATCTCCTTTGCATTATATTCCTTTATCGGAGTGTGGGAGATGAAATGCGAAAGTTTGAGAACCACTTGTCTTGAAGACCAGTAGTCGCCGTCACTTCCCTTAAATAATGTGAAGCAATAAAATGAGTGGTAAGCAAAGAGTTCCACGTTAGCGCGACAGTTTGACGCAATATAATAGGATGATAGTGGTGCAGGGTACTGCAATGAGGTACTCTCAGGGTATGCGTGGATATGTATGAGTAAGGATGGTTCTAATGACACTGGAATGTCCGTTTCAAACTGGTTTAATGCCTGCTTCTTTTTATCATTGCATCAAACTTGAAGTTGCCGACCAAGGGTTACCAATATATCACTGTTTAGAGTCACTGTAGGTGGAATGCTTATTACTCGTTAATACTTAATTAGTTACGTATGAACCATCAGATCTTCTCCCATCGCTTCTGGTCTGCCTTCGACCAAGACAGAAAAAAAAAAAGGACTGCCTTAATTGGCTTCACGCCGCGGACTGTGTGTCCTTACTTGGCACAGCTGCGCGTGGGTCTGTAACTTTCACTTCTGAAGCCCTGTCTTTACACACAAAGACTCCCTTTGTGACTATTTTGTTCATTGTGATTTTTAGTCTCGGTCACGCCATTATTAAGGGTCCGAAGAATACCTTTTCAAACAGTCAAGTGCTATCCCTTTAGAACCGTTTGCTAAGAAAACTGTTTCTTACATTTCTTTTGTTAAAACAACTATTCAACTGCACGTGCATGCGTTTCACAAAGATACAAGACTTCTTTGAAATCCATCGCGGTTCTTTATTTAACGCAATTCTTTAATTTCGGTATCAAGCGTTACAAGGCAAAGTAGCACTGCAGTACCATCGGCGTTTCGGATGTACTACATAGGCATTTGGCAATATTAAGTAGCAGCTTTGAGCAGATCGTTATCTTGTGGATGGCACGGACCACATTGGAGATTTGCACAGATATAGGAAGAGGCCTCTCCTGGACGTAAATTCTAGAAATGCTCAGACATCACGAGGTAACCAGAAACCTCCTTTCTCCACGTCTTCCGAACACTCTAGAACCGTCTCAGTGGCTGTATAAGCAAGTGTGCTAGTCATTAACGAGTGTGTTTCTGATGCTACATTAGAAATATATTGTGTGCAACATCCCAGTAAGTGAAGCGGATGGAATAAGAGGCGACTTTGCGCGTGACATTGCACCACTATGTGCAATCATAGCTCAGTGCAGTGACAGTAAGAAACGAAATACATTACATTAGTAAAGTGACAGTGGGAATTGAACAAAATTATGTTACTGAAGTGATAATGAAAGTTGGAAAAGTCACAATATGATTGTTACTTTGGCTTCAATAGTTGCTCCCGGTGGTAGAAATTAGACATCATTATAATTTTTGTGGTATCCTAATCAGTTTAATCGTTTAAAAATGCAGTGGACCAATTGTAATGAGTTCTGTAGTTTCGGAAAAGGTTCCGATGAAGGTGATAGTGATTACATAGAATTATTGGCATTTCTTCGGTTCCTACAGCACTGGAGCCGTTATAAAAGATAGGACCCGGTTATGATCTTTAGGAATGCATTCGGTACAATTGATAGTATTTATAATTTTGGTGTTTTGTTGATTTCAAGGGATGTTTAGAAATGTAGATTATGAACTTACCTTTCTTCAGATCAACAACGTAACCGGCATAAATAGTGGCCACTAGGTATAGCAGTAACTCTCATGTTCGCCAATTCCCTTCAGTTCCCCAATCAGTTAAATCGGCACAAATAATAGAGGTATATAATATTAATGCTGTGTCTTTAATTTCAATAGATGCTACGGTTAAAGTGAAATGACTGTATGCAATCATCGCTGTTTCTTAGGTTCTTCAAACAGTGCAACCGATTCAGTGTAGGCACTAAAATAGACACTATAGCTGTTAATGCTTTCTCGTTTTCCCTAGGAATCGTACAGGAGGTAGTACTGGAATTCTTTAATTTGAATTAAGTGCAATCGATTCTAATGGAAAAACTTGTTATAATCATGGTAATGTAATTCAGTTTCGTAAGATCTGTCATGGCTGCTTCGTTCGATTCATTAAACGTTGCAGCTGAAGAAAGTGGTAAAGGCTAAATACTATTACTGTTCTTACTTCTTTTTCTTTTATTAGGCATCATGTTTAACTCTGTGACCCTTATAATATGTACGGTACATGTGTTGTAAACCATGTTCCGTAGTTGGCTTTCTTTTCTAGAAGAATGTCGACAAGATTAAATCCAATAGTTATTGTTTCATGCTTATATCTTATGTTTCACTCTGCATTTGTAAATTGTTTGTAACTGTTGAATGGGTCCAGCACAATACCCACCATAATAAAATATCTTCTAAGAACTACACATGTATAGCTATCTGCCAGCGGAAAACATGGCTACTATTGTATTTTGTAAACACCTGTAATGTTATTAAAGTGTTATTTGTATTATAATATCAAATTATAGGTCCCAAGAGATAAAAAGAAGGGTAGTAAAATTTTTGAGCTCATCACGAAGGATTTGAACCCAAGTCAAACGCGCAGACTAGTGAAGTAACCTTTATGATACCACTTAGCCAATGCTACGTTGCTAGACAGTTTCTATATGAATTAAATCACCGCGGACCTAAGACCCGCCTCGAATTTTTACACGCTTTCTACAGTGTTTTGAGCTCGTTTTGGTAGTTCTAACCCAAGTAAAAAAACTGCATCTTCCATTACAATTACTGTATGAGTTAAAACTGCCTTAATTTGTGACAAGCGAAAACTTATCTACCTAATTCTTAGCAATTTTGACATGGCTTTACAATGAAAACACGTGTTGGGTGAAGATTTAAATCCAGTTGGTCCCACTGTGTAGATCTGCCATTCTGTGTTCCAATGTTATTGTCATCTGATGCATGTGATAGGCTGTTCTTCCATTGGCTTGTTTAAAGGTGTGCGTGAATGTACGCTAATGAATAAAGTTTGTAAACTCTCTAAACTTATTATTGAAGTTTCTTATCTGGGTATAATGTTTTTGGAATCGAAATACATAGGGATTGCTTTTTGTCCCATACAACACTTATGCACTGAGTTATCTACCCATCCTCCATAAACTGTTCTACAAATCATCCATTAGAAGGCATTCTAGAAAGGCATAAGTCACATATGTTGCTTAGCAAGTTGCATAAATTCAAAAATAAATGGGGGCAGGTGACCCATCCTGACTTTTTAACCCATGTTCACACTGCCAGGCCGCGCCGTGGCTCAGCGGTTAGACCGTTTGGCTCTCACCAAGGCGGCCCCGGTTCGATCCCAGGGGACCGCAAAGTGAGATTTGTGGTGGACAGCACGGCGCTTGGCGGGTTTTCTCCGGGACCTCCGGTTTCTCCCGCCATCTCATTCCACCGGTGCTCCATCTTCATCTCATGTACCATCAGTGTCACCGCCTGCGGTGCCGTATGTAGTAAAAGCGGGCGTTAAACACTACACATTTCATTTCATTTCACACTGCGTATGGGACAGTCGGGTTCAGTCATTTCTTCAGATAAACAATCTTTCTGATAGATTAGAAATGTAAACACACGCTTCAAGCTCTTGTATTTGTCTTTCACCTCCAGATTAATTTAAAATTTCACTGATGACCTCGCATTTGAGACCTTAAATACGAAAAATTTCAAATAATTTAGCAGTGTAACTGTACTATGCTATTTTCCAAACAGATACTAGTTGTGTGCGTATTTGTTGGGAGTTCAAAATTATTGTTTATATATTGTAAATTTTTAAAATAATGCCAAAAGCGCTTTTCAGAATGTAATATAAGTTACAAAGAAGTGAGTATAGAACAGGATGCTTCGAAACGTTTATCCAAGTGATCTTTAACATTTTCATTTACTTTCTACATATAGAAATAAAACTAATTCAGTTGCTCAAAAATTCAGTTACTCCCCATTCGTGGTTAAGTATTATAAACAATTTTCTGTATGACCATAGTTACTGTTTATAGCAGTAAAATGAAATTTCATCGTCCTTAAGGCTTTTATTTATCTAACCATTAGAAGAAACTAGCTTACCTAGTTAATTATCAAAAAGATCGTGTTACCTTGACCGGCTTACCGCTTTTCCTGTCTTGTTTGACTTTGGTAATAATTAACCCAATCTGTAGGCGATATTCGACCACAAACGACTGTAGGAGAGTAGTAAAGATCAAAATGACAGCAATATATATGTGCGATAACACGTTTTCAAAAACATGCCGCTTATATCAGTGTCGAGAATAAGAGGTTCCCAAATAATCTCATTATGGTAAACGGGTTCAGCTTCCAGATTTTCCTCCTTTAGAAGTGTGTTATAATTAGAGCCCGGAAGTTTTCCAAAAAACAATACAACAGGTTAGTAGTTACGGGGTTATACTGCGTTTCGTAAACATAGGGGAAATGGTTGAGTGCCATGCAGTTGTGCACGTACTCATAGAACCAAGGTCACAGGCAACGGTAAACTATTAAATGCAGTCGCACGACGGACAGTGTCATAGAATATATTGCCCATTTATTCATAAGATATACAAAACAAACTTATCTTTTCCAGATATATGGATATAAACAAAAATTATTAATTTTTACAATATGCACAGTTAAGTTAAGTGCAGAGGTTCTACTCCCATTAGTCCTGGACCCGTAGGACCAAGGACCCGGGCCTCCTTCTACCCGGGAGCGATGGATACTCCGGGGCTTTTTCCATAGGGCAATACCTGATTTCTTAAAAAGCCCCCCCGCTGAGCACAACGTCAAGACGGGATGGAAGTGGATACGCCACTTAGGCGCGCCAACCCCGCAGGGAAGGCTACCGATAACCTCGGTGGGGCCGCAGGTGATCTAGCACACCCACTTCTAGCTCTGCAGGCTAGCACCCGGGACTATTAAGGCAACCCTCTACCCCTTCCGGGCGGCCCTGGCGGCCTTGCCGGAAGTACCCATTTACCCGTGGGCTAACGGGAACCACTGCCCCCTCGAGACCAACCCATTCCGAACAACTCCCATTCGGGAGGGGCTCGGCTGTTCGGCCCGAGGTTCCTCTAGTAACGTCAGAGGTACCACGAGTGCTAAGGGTCCGCAGCGCCCGCACTTTGGCAGCTGAAGGGGACGGATCCCCTCCCCTATATATATATATATATATATATATATATATATATATATATATATATATATATATATGCACAGCAAATTAAAAACTAATTCGTTGTGGGAATACTACCTTATGCCTGCAGATATGCTTCAGTGTACTCAGAGTACCAACAATTATATGCGCTACAATCCTTTCCATATTATCTGTGGTTTCGTCTATGCAAACCCATATTCTGTTGTCGGACACGGAGTTTCTAATATCTTGAAGTACGTCTTCGTAGCCCAGTTTTAAGGTTCTTCTTGTATATTGTGGACTCGGATGGCAATGTTTTTCCAGTATATTTTTCTAAGAACAGCATGAAATAACTATTTTTTATTTTCTAGAAAGGGGTGCACAGATCATGACAAAAACTACGGTGTCTGCATTTACGTTAGACTCTGAAGGCACATTTTCATATCTTTCTCTGTTTACCAACAGCACAAGTTGATGGCTAGCTCAGTTGACGATCCAGCAGTATAAGCAATTTGGAAAATGGAGTAAAGATGCAGGATTATTAATTGTGATAGGCTTTTCGCAGGTTGTCTCCATTGTGCGAGAAAAGCGATAGTCGCTGGGAATTGGTGCCGGCAGAGGCACCATGAAAGACTTACCTTAGTAGATGCTACTTCTGCTCTCAGACTCGTACAGTGTGTTTCAAAGAACTCCGTAAATAAACTTCGCAACTTGTTAGATTAAGCTAATAAGGCTGGCACAAATAAATACTACTAATTTTATTAAACACCTCTCATTTCATTTTATGGTTCCGTAGCGAATGTGCTGTTACAAAAATTTGTTGAAACCAACCATATTACGATACTTTCTCACTCATGTTGTGGTAAGCTTAGTATTATGTATATTTTATCTTTACGAGTAATTAGTAATTGTGGACATATAGAATCAGACTGAAAAATTCAATGCCATAGCCGGGTTTTGAACCACGGCTCTTCTGGTTGCCGTCCAGCTGCTCTAACCCTTGAGCTACTATGGCCAACGTGCCGACATGACACTAAATTCTCCAACTGACTCGTGTTTTTCCCGGTAAACCACTTAGGAGTTGTCATAAACACATGAGACAATTACCTTAATGGCGACTTACAACATGTAAGAACTTTAAGGTCCGGGCTTTATAGTTAACCACTATTAGGTCAATTAATGGAAATTAATTGTTCCTTCACACTGGCCGTGTGTAGGCTAAAGTATGGACAGATAGTCAGCTTGAAAAATTCACCATTAAGGTAGTTGTCTCATGTGTTTATGAGAACTCCTAAGTGGTTTACCGAGAAAAACACGAGTGAGTTGGAGAATTTAGTGTCATGTCGGCACGTTGGCCGTAGTAGCTCAAGGGTTAGAGCAGCTGGACGGCAACCAGAAGATCCGCGGTTCAAAACTCGGCTATGGCATTGAATTTTTCAGTCTGACTCTATCTGTCCATACTTTAGCCTACACACGGCCAGTGTGAAAGAACAATTAATTTCCATTAATTGATCTAATAGTGTTTAAGTATAAAGCCTAGGCCTTAAAGTACTTAAACGTTGTAAGTCACCATTAAGGAGTTGTCTCATGTGTTTTTGAGAACTCCTAAGTGGTTTACCGGGAAAAACACGAGTTAGTTGGAGAATTTAGTGTCATGTCGGCATGTTGGTCGCAGTAGCTCAAGGGTTAGAACAGCTGGACGGCAACCAGAAGATCCGTGGTTCGAAACCCGGTTATGGCATTGAATTTTTCAGTCTGACCTTTATCTTTCCATACTTTAGCCTACACAAGGCCAGTGTGAAAGAACAATTAATTTCCATTAATTAGAAATTGCCTCTCAAGAGAAGTAAATCTACTTACTTCCCTGCTATGAAGGACTGAATTTGTTGTAGGAGCTGAAAACGTTTACAATATTTCTATGCAATTCAGAAAATACTAATTTATTTATTGCTACCCAAAGAAGAAAATCCAATAATAGAAACAAAATTAAATACGAATGAAACAAATGTAACTTGCAAAGCAATAACCATTTTGGTTTATAACCATTACTTTTTCGTTTCAAAAAGGCTCGTTGTTTTGAGAACTTCGATATATCTACATTCTCCTCAGTTAAAAGTTGTCTTTAACATGCAATACTCACACCATAAACTTGCCGGGGAGTGAAATGTCTCTGGGAAATATGCCTAAAACGAATTTTCACAAATGTTGGTATCCTTTCTTTGAAGCACTTATATGCACTCTCGTATCTTGATTTGTTCCACAAATAACTAATAACAGGTACATGACAAGCATGAGTGGAAAAAATCTTATATGCAATTCGGGAGGTAAGTAGATGAGCCATCCTCGGACTCAATATTGCTAGCCCTCATTTCGTTCGGGCGCAAACAAGTCCTTTGATGATAAATTATACCTAACTCCCTTATAGAATAAGTAACTATTTCTTTCATTAGGTGTTCAAAAATATCACAATTCTCCAATATGCTCTTCATTGTTTCATTTGTTATTGTTATTGCACAACACGCACCAATTTTCAGGTCATAGTGAATATTTCACTAATAGCATGTTTTTCTGAAGCCCAAAATCGGCTCTTGTGAATGTTTACGCATTCATTTAAATGAAATCTAGATTCATTGGGGGAAAAAGCAAAATCTATGATACTAATGAAAACACGTTCTACAGATCGGAAAATCTAGTTGCAATAGGTATATGCGTATGTATTCATTTGTTGCGTTAGAGCTTCGTTTTAACAGACGTGTAGTATTTCTTGCAGAGGACGGAGATACACCTGTTTGTTGAACTAATTTGTTCAGTAATTTTCAAGGCTATCGTGCACAGCGGACCCGAAATGTCTATGGCTATTCATCAATACACCTGGTTAGAAGCGCGAAGGAATGTAATTAGAATATAATTATAGAATGCTTCTTGTTTACACGGAACCACTTAAGCTGCAAATTTATTGACGATCGTATGTCTAGTTTTTTCTTTCTTCTCTTTTTGTTTCTTATTTATTTGTTTATTTTTAGGTACCTAGTAAAGGTTTGGAAAACGTTCAACAAACTTCCTAAGCATACAACGAGAGTATTTGTGTTTAAAGTAACTTTGCAGATAAGCATGCACACATGAGTGACGTGCCTGTTGTAGTATAGACGGTTCTAAGTGATTTGATCTGACTTCGTGATGCCAATGCAGCTTTAAAGCGGCAATTGGCGGCTCAAGTCGTCTAGATGGCGAGGGAAAAGCGGAAAGAAGGAAGAAAGGCCTCAAGAGGGTTGCCATATAAGCACCCTATATGATATTTTGTTTTAAAGGTTTACATATATATATACTTAAAAACTCAAACATATATATACTAAGGCTATTCAATAAAGAATGATCATACTTTTTTACGGTCATAATTTTTTTGGCACTAAAATTCAATATTATTCTATTCTGTTAGCTTAATGTGAAACAAACACACCGTAGTAGTTTCATTATTGGTGCTCCTGGTTCCCGCCTGTGAGAACCAAGTTCAGACATGTTCAGTATCGCCTACCGCTGCAATGAAGGTAATACGCGAGGAACAATATGCAGCTTTGAAATTCTGCTTTCGTCGGAAAAAATCTTCAGTTGAGGCCTATACAATGTTACAGAAGGCCTATGCAGAGTCTGTTCTTCCCTACAGCACAGCTCGAAGGTGGTTTGAAATGTTTAAAGAGGGGAGACTATCAATTTCAAAGGAAGGTGGACCCGGTGGAAGAAAACATCAACACTTCTGCTGCCATTGTGAGAGAGGATCAACGAATTACCTTAAGATCACTTTCTGAAATACTGAACATTTCATTGGGTGCCACCCACACGTTGGTGACAGAAACATTACTCATCAGACGTGTTTGTGCACGATGGGTTCCAAGACTGTTGATTCCCGAACAAAATGACATACGCATGCAGGCCTGCATGCAGTTCAAGTTGATGTTGGAGGAAGATCCGGAGTTTTTTTTCAAACATAATCACTGCTGATGAAACCTGCCTACATCATTTTGATCCTGAGAGCAAACAGCAAAGCTCAGTGTGGAAATCTCCGTCACCAACCCCGCATAAAGCAAAAGTGGTTGCTCCTGCTGGGAAAGATATGATCATCTCATTCTTTGATATACATGGAATGGTTTATTAGCACGTTGTACCTGCACACACATCAGCAACTGGACAATACTACAGGGATATCCTGAAAACATTGAAAGTCCATATCAGGTGCAAAAGACCACATTTCCGTGAAGCAGACTGGAATCAGCACCACAATAGTGCGCGGCTGCATGTTGCCAATGTTGTTGCTGAATATCTTGCAAAAATCAACGTGAAGTGCATCCCTTACCCTCCCTATAGTCGGATTTAGCCCCATGTGACTTTTTTCTGTTCCCTAACTTGAAGAAACGCCTTCGTGGGAGGCATTATCCATCATCAGAAGCAGTGGTGAAGGCTGCGAAGGTGATTTTGAAGGATCTCTCAAAAATGGTTTTCAGCATGTCTTTGAAGACTGGCAGAAACGCTGGGACAAGTGCATCACATTCAGCGGAGACTATTTTGAGAAGGACCATCAAAATTATGAGGATGATTAAAGGTACGTTGTCAAAAAAATTGTGATCATTCTTTATTTGAACAGCCCTCGTACTTTTGTTGAGTTTTAAACATCTATTTTGTCAATTTTCAGGTGGGTGTACAGTTTGTAAGAACAATTTATAGCCAAAAGTCAGGCTTTTACCTATAAAGCGCACTTCAGAGAGAAGCTAGACGATGAGAAAAGATGGTTGCCTTGGAAACCGTTCATTGAGACGGTTTCTGGGTCATGGGCATACTCTCCAGTAAAATGAAAATGATTTTACTACTTTTGAAAACCGGTTATTTGTGATCCTGTTAATGCAGACTTTTGCAGATGTGAAGAGCTCGTTTTTTGCATTGCACGCCACGGCGACCTTGCGCGATGAACCGACCAAGGAGCCACGGGTTACCGCGTGCTCTTCTTTTCATGTTTTTTAATCTTTCTGTGTTATTTCGTTTTTTTCTCGGCGTATATTTTCATTATCACCCCGAAGCTAAAAGATTTTCTTCGTAGCTAATGGAATATTTCAGGACTTCTAATATTTATGACTCATCCGTCACGGCGCACAATTACCCGTTCGCCGTTTTGCTATAGTTTACGCGGATAATTTTTCTTTTTTAACCTACAATTTTTTGTGCGTATGTTTTCTTTTCACACATACACACATTTATAAGGATACAAACACCTATACCCCAGGAAGGGCTTGAACCTATCGTCTTCCACCGTTCTAGTGACCATGGCCGGGAGGAAGGATGAAAGCCGCTAGAAATGTTTATTGTTGAAGAAAGATAATCATCTTTGCAAGACAAACGTACTTTAGAATTATGTTTTATAGACTGATGCCCGATTTCACCAACAGATCTTAAAATCGACGTTAAACAATGTAACGTAACAATTGCCACAGCGCTAACACTAATGTTAAATTTCTTGCATTTCACCAACCTGTTTTCTGAAAATGTTAACAAACCTGTGTTAACGCCAAGAAACTTGTAAATAGCACAGCTATAGAAGGCTATGGATGAGTCATATTATTTTCTGAACATACTGCGATGCGCTTTTTTTCTCATTTTCGTCAGCACAAGCTGAAAAATGGCGGATGAATAAAATCATCGATGGAGAAAGAATTGTTAATTGAATCGGTGACGAAGTGTAAGGATATCGTGGGAGACAAGAGGACGGATGCAGTGAATGTAAAAGAGAAAGTGGTCACGGGGAAAATATTGGAAACGAATTTAATTGAAATGCATATGTCACTACTACAAGCACCAAACAACTTGTCAGTATTACGTAAATTTAAAACGAGGTGCGAAGGACAAGTGCCTTAAACGTTTCAAGACGGGAGGTGGACAGTGTATTATCCACATAATTCAGTGAAATATAAAATCGCAAGATTATTAATACTTGAAGCAAAGGCGAGATCGGCATATTCCTTTCGATGCATATTCTGATTACTACGTAAATTTAAAACGAGGTGCGAAGGACACGTGACTTGAACGTTTCAAGACGGGAGGTGGACAATGTATTATCCACATAATTCAGTGAAATATAAAATCGCAAGATTATTAATACTTGAAGCAAAGGCGAGATCGCCATATTCCTTTCGATGCATGTTCTAACCTCTCTTGTACTTCCGCAGTAACCTTCATAGCAACTTGTTTCGACAGTCTATACCTCCGTAAAACATTTTCTTCTGATAGTTCCTCAAAATCATTTCTCCTCATAGGCCGTACTCTATTACGAATGCCATTTAGATGGTCTTAAATATAGCAAATCGACTTCAATAGCTGAATTCATGCTCGCCATCTTGACTATGTATAATTATTAAGGAGTTAACAAAAGAAATTTGTCTTGTTAGTTTAACAAGAGATTTAACACGAGTGTTACGCTCTTGTTGATGAAATTCAATTTTTGTTAACATCTGTTGGTGAAATCAGGCATGAGTGTTACTGAGGTTAAAGACATGTTGGTGGAAAATAACAAAATGTAAATCACATTTCTTATCGAAAGAAAGCGTAAGAGTTTGCAAAATCTCGTATCGTAACATTTTACTAATTGTGCAGTAGGCGGCAATGCTCTATTTACTTTGTATAGCGATAAGGGCTACTTTAAAAACTACTCGTACTTGTTTTTATCGTTTTTACTTACGTAAGTCCATTCAAAAGGGGGAATATGTGGTAGGGGTATCTTTTGACGTAGTGGTCAGCTTCAAATTCTCTTGGAAAAAATTAGTTTTCATCCGATAAAACAATGAAAGTTTAAAACGATAATATCCTACCTATGAAACAAGCATTTTAGATGGCAGTGCCTTTAAAAATCAAAGTAGCATCAGTCTTTCAGGTTTAAATCATATATCTTCGTTTCCTAAAAGGAGCTGACTCTCTCAGTATTATACTTTTCGTACATGACATAGATGGATTGATAAGTAGTTAAGGTTTCAATGATTGTTGATTTAAATAAATGAATCTTAAGTTGTCTGTATTAGTAACTTGAGATAAATAAGCTACCTATCTTTAAACTTAGCTAACACAAAATTCATCACTTATTTATCTTCAAATTCCAACTGCTTATTGGTAATGATAATGCTAAAGTACATGGAATTAAATACCTCCGTCTGCAGATAGTTAACTACTTGAACTGGAAAGTATTTATTGATACTGTCATAATGAATGTGTAGTGTTTAACGCCCGTTTTTTGAACCAGCAGGTGGTGAATGAATAACTGATGGTACATGAAATGAAAATGGAGCACCGGTGGATGGCGGGGAAACCGGAGATACCGGAGAAAATCCCGCCTCTGAGCCATGTTATGCACCACAAATCTCACTTTGCGGTCGCCTGGGATCGGACCCGGACCGCAACCACTCGGTCATGGCGCGGCCTGATACTGTCATATATAGTAATATGACTTTAAGAAACGTTCATACTAAATCAACATATTCGAGTAAAAACACTAGGAACTGTTATCAAAAGGGAGATTATTATGAATACATTTTAATTTCTAACGTATTTGTGCATAATCCGAAGACATTAAATAAGAACGCTAAATAATTAAAAAGTTCTCTTAAATGCCCTAGTATCTACATATATATAATATATATATATACTGTCGCGAACCCGTTGTCTACGATAGCGCGGCTTGTGTACACAAAGAGCCGGCATATAAAGATAGCGGAGGTGGCGCAGATTAAGTTACGCTCTGGAAGGTTCGGATTTCGTCATTCGATGTCTTGTTATTCCAGAAACATCTAGTGATTGTACGGAACAATCGTCTTCTTGTTTGTCCCAGAAATCTCTCGAATTTTTGAATGAGATATATAAGAGATTGTGACACGCCAGCGGACAGTTGTAAAACAAGAGCGAGAGTAGTAGTAAACAGCTGTAGAGTGTTGTAACGAGAGCTGATTGTTATTGTCATCGACTTTGGTAGACTATGTGTATGTGACGTAATGCTGTTACGTGAGAATTGAACAGTGTATTTCTACGGAAATAAAGAACATTTAGAATTTCGGCAACTCGGACTTTTAATTTTACGAACCCACAGTCACTATATATATATATATATATATATATATATATATATATATATATATTGATTATGTTGGTGTCATATGGGTATACATATGTTAAGTATGCAGATAACCATTGCATTTAGAAAATTTTAGTTTGTGACGTTTGGACGATTTTAACAGAATGCAACAACTTAACTCAAATGACTACACTTAAGATATGCATTTGTTCAAGTTCACTGACGTCAACTAACTAAAGAGCAGTGCGCCATTTATAAACAGAGAAGCTAGCGTTGCTTGGCTTGAAGAAGGTATTATCATGCACGAGATTTAACTTGGCACGTTTTGCACTATCCTTGTCTAGCATGGACGCTGGGTTTCCTTCCTTGAAATGGTCAGTCCCTTTTAAAGCCCTATTGTATCCCCTAATTACCTGCTGTAGTATGATGGTAAGCACAATCAGACATCAATGGTGTTGCAAGTGAAGTATCGCCATCGGTTTTTAACGTGTTGGAAATGTGAAAAATGTTTTTAGAATTTGAGAATGTTATTATTATTTTAAACATGATGTTGGGAATAGTGCTAATGTATATGTTAGTTCTAGGAGGCGTGGGAAGAAAGGGAAAAGCTATAAGATCAGATGGCAGGGAAATTGTGATCAATGTTCATAAACTTTTTATAGACGAATGTGAGGCCCTAAAATGCAGAAAGGCAACTATATCTGTGTCGATCGTAATGAAATTTGCATTTGTAAAGAACTCACGGGATGGAAAATTTCTGACGGAACGGCCACGCTGTAATACGACTACCTACGTATCATTTATTCCTTAATGCTATAGAACTCATATGGGCAAAGATAAAAAATGATGCCCAAAACATAACATATCATTTAAGCTTAGTAACGTAAAAGTATTGTTTGATAGTGTAGTAGGTAAAGTGTCCTAATAAATCCGGCGGGAAGCTTGTGAACATGTTGAAAAGTTTGAATAGTTTATTTGGGAGAAAGATGAGAATTAGAATGAAATTAGTGATAGCTTCATAATTAATTTAGAAGATCATTCAAATTGTGAACATGAGGAAATTTCTGACAATGAAGAAGGGGAACAGGAACCAAATTTGGAGGACGAAGAAGGATCATCCGCCACTGATATGTCTGCCGTGCCTGGCAGGCTATAAAAGAGCGGCGGGTTAGAAAGAGATCCTGACTACGTATTTCTTTATCTTTCTAAAAACCAGGGGCCAAGTTTAATCTCGTGCACTATACATTCCTCTAGCTTTAACAAGACTAAATGTTTCGGAGAAAATGAAATGGACTTACATTTAATGCAGGGATAGGGGTCACGAACTTCAAAATACCTGTGTACCTAACTGTTCAGTTATTTCCATAAAATGTCGTAATCTGCCGTCATTTATAAGCTATTATTTGTTTGGCGTTCCTAGACGTATTCGATTTGGTAACTTAATTCATGAACACATACGAACAAGCCTTCCATCCAACGTAATACCAAGGGGTTAATTATATTATCCCCTTATATATACAGACCTTGCAAAGCTGAATCAGTGGTTATGCTTTAATTGTCAATTTGATTTTAAGAAGTAGAATGGTACAGTTGTGTAATAGTTGCCTGCGTTAATAATCACTGTTGCTAAACAGTCCATTTCGTTTTACAAAATTGTAAGTGTTTTCATATTTATATTCTAATTAAACTTATGCCCTGCTATTGTCTATAGCAGTCCACATTTTATCACATGTCATTCCATGGAAAGGGTTAGGTATTTAAGCAGAGGTGTAAGGACGCATATCATATCCGTTTAATATCCCTTCTTTTTAAACCCGTGTTCACCTTTGATGTCCATTAAATTAATGGTATCTCTACATTTACATAAACCAGTTCAGAGCTATTAAGTATACATTTTCCATGCCTCAAGGTCAACACTAGATACGCAAGAGCACCATTCTGGAACGTACTACAATATGTAGACTGCAGCATTTAACTGCACCAGATTGAGCAGCTGAAACTAAACCTTGGAGATGTTATCTCGTTGATCTCTTGATGTATTTTTCCTTAGAGGGACTGGTCAATAAAAACTGCCAAAAGCGAGGAAGGAGTCACAACAGCTGTTGCTTCATAGTTCGACCTTAAAACTTGCAAGAACAAAACACTCCATTTTTGATCTAATGTTTATTAGATAGAGGCAACACTGTGGCTATTGTAGTTGTAGTAGGTGACTGTAAAAGCGTACCAATCACCTTTTAATAAACCTCTCTCTACGATGTGTCGGTCTGGTTGGCTCGGTTGCATAGGCGTTTGTCTACTAAACCTAAGGTCGCGAATTCAAATCCAGACCAGACCGATAGTTAAGTGTGCTTAAAAGCGACAACCCCATATCATTAGATTTACTGGCAAGTAAAAGAACTGAGGATGTAACTCTGGCATACCAGCGACACTGTGTGATTCTGGCAATTAATAGCATCATTCAAAAATAAAATGCGCGCACGACACACACACACACACACACACACACACACACACACACACACACACACACACACACACACACACACACACAGACAGGCACAGCCTCACTTTCGTGGCTCATTTGGTTGTGGTGATTATGGTTATGATGATGGGGATTATAAAAATTGTAATTATTATTATTGTTGTTGTTAGCATTGATGTTGGAGCATTTGACGCTAAGTGGTGGCCTAGTATCCTAAAAAGCTCTCTAAGGATTTTCAGTCCTCCAAGAATTTGTACTCTCTTATAGATCGGATAGCTTTCCTCTCTAATGATCTCCGAGCGGGAACACTAGTTAATCAAGAGTGTCCACAAGATATATCCAGTAAACCGGGGTATTGAAACATATACAATAATAAACTAATTAACCTAGATCATGAAACGAGCACTAAAGTCATAGCCTTCGTCGGCAACCTAATTTTTGCAATGAGGGCAGGAACTGAAATCGTGAAGTAATCTTCATTAATAGTCACATAAGAAAAGTTACAAAGTGAAAAGTTACAAAGTGATCGATGATAAAACCCATTTCAACGAAAATAATTCCAAAGTTATATTAGTACCAAGAAGTTGAAAAACAAGTAAGACAGTAGATATCTATATGAATGGGAAACGTCTGGAGCAAGTTAAAAAGATGGAATACTTAGGAATGATTATTGACCCTCGCTTCACCTTCAGCCGTCACGCCACAAGGTTGCTGAAAACTGCATTAAATTAGTAAACGGCTTATTGAAATCGGCAAGAATAGGTTGGGGACTAAAACATTAGGCTCTCTTAATAATCGTACCAATGTTGTTTATACGCGGCACCAGTTGGGTAGAACAATGTATGAAATTGCAGAGACATACTCACGAGAACTCAAACGCCCGTTGAACTATATCTCGTGATGCCCTTATTCGTCATCACAGGAATAACTCCCATGGGCCTAAAGGCAAGAGAAATAGCTGCACTATAAAATATTAAAACAGACAAAACAACAGTAGAATTATCAAATAGATCAAGAAAACCCAAAGAGATGGCTCCACACGGAGATTTTTTATGTGCCGGTGACTCAAGAGCACCCTAAATTAACTTTCTTCGTAAAGAACGCCACTGGCCAATGCTCAGTTCTGACCGAACCAAAAAATTCTTAAAGCAGTTTACAAAATGTTCGTACTCTTTAGACTTTCGTGTGCTGAAAATTAATCAAGAACGATTTCATCAGCGAAGATTGTCTGTTGGTGTAAATTATGTTCTTCAGTTAAGAGCATGTAGTACTTTGCATGTAGTGAACATGCAGACTAAGTAAAGGCGATGATAATGGTGATAATAATACCCTATAATGCAGTTAATACAGTGATCATTGGCGGATAAATACAGTTTTACTGTTTCACGACCTAAACTTCTAGAAACCGCTGACATTGGAACTCGCGCATTATTGCAAACTAATGGCAAGCAAAAAATTTACCACGTGTGTTACTCAGACTTCCGTATATTGCTCATGAACATGCCATCATGCCACCTGCCACCTGTACAATGAACAATACCGAAATGTTTGACCTTTGGATGTAGGAGTATTGGACAAGAAATTCGGTATAGGAATATCGAGACATATAAGTTGTAAAATGTCACATTGGATGATGTGTCATTACCACCTGCATCTTACCTAGCTTAACAAAAGTGAAGATAAAGCGTAATTCACAGCTATAGTCCATTGTATATAATTATGTGACCTTATTTTTTATTTGCTGGAGTAAGTATGTTGCTACCCCGCATCCATCGAGAAGAAATCGATTCATATCTGAAGACAGCCAGTCTCCTCGTGGAGTAAACCACGTTCAGCTTTACTGCCGTCAACATCTTAGTTCGATGTCAGTCTGATTATAAAATGGACTATACTCTTGAATGTGGTGCTACTCGTGGAATCACATTTTGTGATCAAAAGGGTTCAGGTCGGTGACAGTTCTCTCACAAAGGAAAGAATTTAAATCGCGGTTGTGATGCTGATTCAAGATTTTCAGTCGTAATAATTGAATTAATATCACTATCCCAAACCTTTCTACATTGTTTTAACGTTACATTTACAAAACAACTAGATGTGGTTAATTTAAGAAGTTATGAAGCCATGCTGGTCATTAATTTTAACTTGTACTATTTCTGCTCAGAAACGCCTTGAATACGAATAATTATTCTCACTCTTGTGCTACAAAATGGTTTCAGGGACGGATTGATTTCGAGAAGCTGTTTATCGCGAGTGATTTGAAATTAACAGATTATATGCGAGATTCAAAAATATTCCTACTTTTCGATGCTACTGTACACACATTACAGATAGATAGCATGCCTAACATTTATGGCACACGAGCTCTAGATAGATTTACAAAACTTGTTTATTTCCCTCTTTCATGATGAGCGATGTTTAATTCGGAACACTTTCGAATTCGTTGTCAGCTGTCCAGAAAACATCGTATCATGTATCCTTTTATTGGTAAATTGGCTTTACTTTCAAAGCATTAAGAAACCAAAGAAAGTTAATAAGAAATCTGAGACGGCTTTTTATCGGTGTGTGTCCCATACCCCGTTAAGCCATCACTGTGTTGTACAGTATTTAAAGCATACAAGTCAGTTTAGAGAAAGTGCTTTTTATCGTATACGTTCTATTCCCTTAAACGCTTTATTGTGATATACAGTGTAGAGAAAGTGTTTTTTTATCGGTAGATGTCGCATTTCCTACTACTCATTGTGTCGTACCGGTTTTAAAGCATACAAGACAGTACAGAGAAAGTAATGTCGACTTTTCATTAATAGAGTGAAGTTTATACATTGAGAGATTTTAGATAACATGAAATGACAATAAGCAAAATTTGATAAACATTCACTGCTTACATAAAATAAGTATAGTTTTCTTTATTTATCCTTCTCCCTCCCTTGATATTTCTTGTCCCTGCAAGAAATTCTCCAATGTGTTGGAAAACCGTAACACATAGTTGATTACGAATTTGTGTATACAAACTGTGCAACATCAATATATCTACTTGTTGTGCAGCTGAAAGTTTGAAGGATGCTTAATATAACACGAGGCATGATGAACAGAACCGGTGATTCTATACTTTCAATATGTGCTGATATTAATCGTACACATACAAGCATTTAAGGAAAAATACCTCGCACGAGCAATAAACCATATGTATGCACAAGAAGCTGGTTCCTCATTGAGATAATCCTTCCGGCTTAAGCATGGATCTTATGGTAAATAGTGCATGCAGTATCTTTCCGAACTTTACGTTTCGGAATTCATGGAGTAGCTTCTTCCCTTTTCAACAGCTGCTAGCTGTTTACTTTCGAAATTTTAAGAACTGCTATTGTCACCTCTCAAAGTTATCTTAACCACGCGTACACCCACCTCGGTAGCGTGGTGGTAGCATGTCTGCCTCACGTTCAAGAGGTCCCGAGTTTGAATCTCGGTCAGGGTGATTTACCTGGTTAAGGTTTTTTCCAGGTTTTACCCTTATCCCGAAAGGCGAATGTCGGGTAACTCTAAGCTCTATGGACCCTGGGCTCATTTGAGCATCATTTCACCCATTTCATTCACCGTCCGATATGACTTAACGTTGGAGGACGTAAATTAAAAAAAAGTAACCACGCCTTATATTTTCTACATCGGCAACCAATGATAAAAAATACTCCAATACTTGTTAAAGTGTATTAATTCAAGAAGGAATGGCAAATATTATGAAAAGTCTTTTGTTTGTAAAACTGTAAGTGTTAATTGGAGTCTTTGGGTAGTACCTGCTATGCACTCAGTCATTATCGCAATATGTGTAAGTACGAGGGTCAGCTGATAACACTGGGCAAAAAAAAAAAAAAAAAAAAAAAAAAAAAAAAAAAAACAATTTTTGAATATTTCGAGCACTTCATAAGGCAATTATAGCTCTAGGTTTTATGATATACACAAGGTGGAAGTATTACATAATAACGGATTGAGAGAAAAGGATACATTTTATTTACATACATGCTAACAACAATGAAAGTGCATTTGACTTTTTAACTGGTAATTACATGCTAAGAGTTCTAAATTGCTGGAAAATACTTCACAGATAGTCGTGTTTGAAGAGAATCATGTGGTGGCCTACTGACTTCGTCGTCTGTTAGCTTGCCTCTTGTGATGGAATTCCGCAGAATTCCTATACAAAGACCAACAGTAATCCGCAAGCATTACTTCATTCCAACGGCACTGATATCTTTGTTCCATAACATAAATGTCCTGATGGAATCTCTCCACATGCTCATCACTAACTGCTCCACAACTAGGAGGGAAAAAGTCTAGGTGGGAGTGGAGAAAATGGATCTTAAGGGACATGTTGCATCCAAGGTTACCGTATTTTTGCAGGAGCACTGTCACCAAATACTTGTAGTTGTCGTCTCTTTTGTTGCCTAAAAAGCCATGAACAACAAACACCCTTGAAGGTTTCCCAAGCTTCCTTTTCTTTCCGCTCCAACATTTGGTCAAATGCAGGATCCTTTACAAGTTATCTTATTTGTGGTTCGACAAAAATGCCTTCCTTAACTTTTGCATCACTTAATTTCCCAAAATTTCTCTATGATGGTGTTTTGTTATTTGACAGGTGTGCCAACTCCCAAAAAAGATTCCCCCAAATTTAAAATCTTCACTCTAAAAAATGAAATGTCACTTTATCTTCAAAACAAGATCTAATTTGTCATTCTTATGGTGATTTTTGAATTCAGCAGATGCAAATACATGTAAATTCACTACTTTTAAGCCTGAAACATTTTCACAGGCCTTACATAGAGATGGAAAAACAAGTAGGATTAAATACTTCTATTTGAAATGCTTAACGCCTAAAGAAATCAAGGAGGAAATGGACAGTGCATTGAAAGACTCTGCCTCTTCATATACAATGATTAAAAGGTGGGTTGCAGAGTTTAAAGTGGGACGTACGAGCACTAGTAATGAGTCTCGCTTTAGACGCCCTATTTAAGTCACAACTCCAGAGATCATTGAAAAAAAAAAAAAAATCATCGTTTAGTATTGGAAGACCGCAGATTGAAGTTGTTTGAGATAGCAGAGACTGTAAACATATTAAAATAACGTGCAGGTAATAATTTAAGTAATGTTTAGGGCTTGCGCAAGATCTGTGCAAGATGGGTGCCGCGTCTGTTGACACTTGTACAAAAGTTGCAAAGCAAAACTGTTTCTGTTAAGAATTTGGAGCTCTACCGTAAAAATCCTAGTGTTTTTTTTTTTTTTTTTCTTTTTTTTTTTTTTTTTTTTGTGAAACTTGGATACATCAGGAAGTAAATCGCAGTCAAAACTTGCATCGCCAGGTTAACCACCTTCAAAAAAGTCAAAGTCAATTTGGTCAGCTAACAAGGTTATGGTGAGTGTTTTCTGGGATGCACAGGGAATATTTTTATTGATTACTTGGAAAAGGTTAAAATGATCACTACGTAAGCTTACTGCAACGTTTGAGTGATGAGGTGAAAAGAAAAAGACCTCATTTGGCAAATAAAAAGTCTTGTTTCTTTATGACAATGCCTTGGTCCATCGTTCACTCATTTCATTTGTGAAAATGTACGAATTAAAGCTGAATTGTTTGAACATCCACCCTATTCGCCAGTTCTAGCACCCAGTGACTACTACCGGTTCCCGAACCTCAAAAACCAAAATCTAGGAGGATGAAAATTTCACAGCAATCAGCGGTAAACAGCTATTTTGATGACCATGATAAATCGCACTACGGAGATGGTTTAATTTAATTACAGCACCAATATTACAAATCTATTAGCCTTTCTGGAGATTAAGTTGAGAAATGATGATTTTTTTTTTTTTTTTAATGAGGCCCGGGACTTACCAGTCTACTTTCGTAGTACTGATTAGCACACCTGTAGCTTTCTTTCAGTAAACAACATGAGAATATTGGTGGATGCATGACCACATTAATAAATAGCTGATGCTATATACGTTACGTTTAAAGAAACTTAACATCCTATCATGATTATCGACATTCATTATTTGAATTAAAAAAAATGGCGATAACGCATGCTGTGCGGTAACATATTTCCATTCGCACGAAAGTTGTGCTGCGATGGTAGCACATTCTTTTGCTAACACCAGAACTCTAACTTGGGGTAACTAAGTGACGCAGGGTGCGACAGCCCATATAGGGCTAGGACCTGCCAATCTGACTGCCGGCCTCACGCCTACATACGCAAGTTGGAGGTTATCGATCATCCAACCAATACGGGGAGGAGCATGTCGACATCCCCCAGCCGGAATGTTGGCTTTCGTGACCAGCGCCGCTTAAGTTCCTCAATTTCCTCACGATGCTGAGTGGACCGGTCCGATACCCGGGACTTAAAATTCGCACCCCAGGGGTGGGATCGATCCCGAGTCGCTTTTTGTGGCAGGGAGCCAAGGCATGATGCCTTAGCCCATGGTGCAAGGTGGTGGTGGAAATGATGGAATATAAATTTCCAAATCAAACCATTCGTTAGTTACGAGTCATCTATTCTGCTTATAACTGCACCCTGCAAGCACACCCAGAAGATTGTCATTGCTATCTATAACACATTTAAATACTATAGAAATGTAATGTAGAATTAATATGTATAGAATATGAAAGAATGCCCGCCTCGGTAGCGCAGAATGGTAGCGTGTCTGCCTCACGTTCAATAGATCCTGAGTTCGAATCTCGGTCAGGGTGAGCTACCTAGATAAGGTTTTTCCGGGGGTTTCCCTTATCCTGATAGGCGAATGTCGGGTAGCTCTAAGCTCCATGGGCCCCGGACTCATTTGATCATTATTTCACCCATTTCATTCATCCTCCGATATGACTTAACGTTGGAGGACGTAAATTAAAAAATTTAAAAAGAATAATAATACGAAAGAAATAAGAGGGACATATGTAAAATATGTGCTTTTACAAATATGAAAATTCCTCACCATTCATTGAATTTTCCACATTTTCCAATGCAAACATGGCGCTTTTTTGCGCTGACAATGTAGGGGAATAACACAAATACGTCAATACAAATAATGTTCGGTTACCAGCCTTGGCCTTCGGGGTAACCTCGCCCCACCACGTGATGTCTGGAACCATTTCTAGGTTGAGGCACCCAGAGGGCGGGTCCATTACCTCCAATAATAGGATGATAGTGAAGATGACGATGAGGCGAGAGGACTTATACCGTGGACTCCGAACCACGTTGGACAGTTCATGTGTGCTAGACAGAGGTGAAGGCGTGGATAGGGCCGACTTAAACTCACCATCCCTAGAGCCGGGAATCGAACTCGGGACCCTTGGCACGGGAGCCGCGAACGAAACCACTGCGCTACCCCGGCGCCGTAGATACAAATAATAAAGTTACAAATTTTTCTCCTAAGTTTCAATTTTGTTTGAATTATTGATAATCTATGTTGAGGGCCATCCTAAAGCCAGAAATATTTAGCATCTGTTAAGCACATTCATTCCTGTGTTTATTTTACAATTTTTCAAGCAAGAATAGCGGAACAAATGGCTATAAATCATGATTTCCATTTATAAAATAGGATACACTGTTCAAAAGGATGGGGTTCTACTGAGGCGCAAACTAAAATATCGAAAACCATAGCCTAGGTTTGTTGGCTATGTGATATTTTAGTAACTTTGTACATGCCGAAGGGACAAAATAAATATCGAAATACCTATAACAGAACATAGAAAGTATCGTATTCCACAGGAT
The DNA here is from genome assembly GCA_030765055.1 of Mantis religiosa. Lineage (NCBI taxonomy): Eukaryota > Metazoa > Arthropoda > Insecta > Mantodea > Mantidae > Mantis > Mantis religiosa. Next base: position 189,812,923 of record CM060951.1, read on the forward strand.
TGCTGAACCGTAGAGCTTGTGCTCGCTTTCCCTACATATGTTATTTTCCCAAGCAGTGGCGAAGACATAGAGAGACAGGCCTAGTAGTAAAAGGCGGATGAATGTGTAGACCTTTGATTTCCCGTGAATAAGAATTTCGCCGCAGTGCCGTCACTGGAATTCAGTAACCACGGGTAAGTGGATCACTGTCACAGCGGATGAAAGGAGTGGTGATTTCTACCTCCCCTCTCTTGCTTCACTAGAGCTCCCTTGGTATTTCATCTAAAAGTTCGGTATCGGCATTTCATCGGATATGCACGTTTTTAGATTTCCTGAACTCCACCCAAAAGCATTTTAGGAAAATCTCTCCCTGCCCTCCTTCCCTCTAGACTCAAAACAGATAGGTAATCGATTACCTACCCAACTTGGTATTTATATTCCTTGCGTTAGCCGTTTTGAAAATATACATATTGCAAAATACACCTGTCCTAGGTATAACCAGATATTAAAAGTTTCCGATTCATACTCCTTCCTCATTTTTTCCTTCGATCTCAACCAGTGGCGCCACGCTACTGTTAATGTTTCCTGTGTTGCTACAGGCAACAGCTAATAAATTAAAATTTTACATTATATTTTGTTCAAAGAATAATGACAAGTCTCAGCGATTTTACTTTCAGATTTCAATTGCGTTAATTTGTGACAGACCCACCAAGACCAGTCATCTCACATCCCCCAGTTCTAAATAGCTCGTTATTTGCTAGGGCGCTCACTGACAAACTCGAAGTGATGTTAGTGTGTGTGATGTTAGTGATCTTACGAGGTAAACGAGGCTTTATTTGTTTTTAGAACGATTGTTGCCAGTGCATCGAAACGGCAAACCTTGCGTTTTATGTTAATTCTTCGCGTGCAACATAATGTGGTGAATAATTTAATGTTAAAAGTACAATAAGAAGAATGGCATCACAATTTTCGGGTAAAAGCGACTGTGTGTGATCGAGAACTTTTAAATCGTTCTTTTGGGTGAAAATAACACATAATTTCAACAGGAAAGCCAACTCCGGACCTTTAAAATCTAAATCGCTGGATCACACATTTAATTTTGATCATTTCTGCCACCAGTGCATTAGCAGAACGATCTTTTTCAGCGCTCCGCAGAATACACACTTATCTAAGAAACACTCAGACTCATAATAATACCTCCATCTCTGTTCTTTTTATCAGTGGAAAAGGAGTTGTTTAATAAACTTTAAAGTCAACAGCAAGCAACATTTGAAAAAACTGTCATTGATGTTTTCTTGAAGAAGAATCGGCGCATTGAACTGAAATACAAATATACACTGTAAATTGAAGAAGTTATAAGTGCATTTTAAATAAGACATGTCGCCATAATTTGTATTTATATATCTGTGTTTATTTTCTGTCATGCAACAACCTATATAATATGGAGCTTTTCTTATTTCCACTTCCAAGTCTCAGAAGAAAAAAAAAAAAAAAAAAAAAAGAAAAAAAAAAAAAAAAAACGCTGTCTCCTGTTCAACATTCAGCTCACGTGCTTTTATTCAGGAAAAACGTGACTTTTCCGTCCCTAAAATATAATTTCTGGCTTGTTCTGTACAGCGTACTTGAGCTACAAGAGAGTAGGCGTGATCTAGCCAGCAGGTTCCTAAGTGCGGAATTTTCCAAGGAAAGCTCCTGATTGATTTCAAGGTCATGGTAAAGTGATCGAGCTTCGTCCTCAGTGTGTAAGTCCAGTGTTCTTTGGCTGGCATGCAAAGTACTGGTGACATTTTTATTCCTAATTGAAAGATAACTTCAGATAAAGTTACACCCAGATATTCAAATAACATATCTAAATTTAGATTAGATATATCTAAATGTAAACTAATTTACCAATCTTTCTGTTTTGTCATTGATCCACTAAAAGTTATTTGAAATAAAATGTGTTTTATACAATATAGTAAGGTTTTGTTGTTTTTCTTACGGTTTATCCATGCTAATTATACAAAATTCATTCCGAATGAAGTTGACTTCATAGGTTATTCGTAGAAAATCTAATATAGGTATCATATAAATATCGTAAATATGTTGTATTTTGATAAATATCATTAGAGAAATTTTTGATCAAATAAAAACTAACAAAAATTGTTCCACATAAAGAGTTGTTTGGATTGGTTGATTTTCTTTAAAATCTTTGTGTCCCATCCTTAGAAGATGTTCAAGTTAAATAAGTCTGTTGTTTAGTTAGACTTTTCCTTTTTTATGCTGTTTATAGCCGTACGCCATTAACCTCTTGGACGTTTTACTAAACCGTAGCAAATTTGAATTCGAATTCTATATATACTGCACGTGAGGGAACTATTGATAAAATGAATGATTTACTGCTTCACATAGTCAAATTAATAATTATGTGGAATTAAATATAGAATTGGATATAACAAATAGGTATTAATTGTCACATAAATTTGTAAATTCTATTTATTAGGTCAGCTGAATCCAATATTTCAGCACAAGTGAGTGAACATATATTTTATATCATTAATTTCAGTAGAGGTTTTAATTTCTGAGATGAGAAAAGCGTTCTTGTTTGAGGTTTTGCAATAAGAGAATTTAGCGCTAGCTTTATCCAAAGTTAAAAGTGAATGTGGAAACATGGTATAGAAATTCCATTTGAAATAATTTCACCATTTGGGAGCGTTAAACTGTAGTGGATGCGTTAGAGAAACGTTCCGGAAACCCGTGTAGCAGGTCTAGAGTGACGTATGCGACTGGACGTGGACAGGACTTTCTCAAATAAAACAGGTATGTCACACCTTGTACAGCATTTAAAACCTGTCGGGATAGAATGTTAAACATTAAAGTATTATTAGTGCTGGGTATTCAAATATAGCGATGATCTTTCTGCACTTCCTAAGGAAGCGATTTAAAGAAACCAAATACCTACCTCATACAAATGTAATGTTTATGCCGAGATATGCCGAGAAAAAACAACGAAAGTGTGCAAAAATTGCAGTCTTGGAAATATCGTAAGGAATGATACAGCCACCAATTTCCAAAGCTTTTTTGGATGGTTAAATTATAGGACACCATAGGACACCAACTTAAAATTGGGCTTCTTATGGACGATGTTTAACTGCTATGGTTTTCATCATGGAAGACCGCTTAATTTGTCTCATAGTCCTCTTTATCAGGATTAAAGTTATTTTACGTGTTATAAATCAACACGAGACCACCAGCATTACTTCCCTTCTGAAGGAAATCATGTTTGGCGTGAGGTCCAAATTTGGTCTGTTGTACTTATGACCCCAAAGTGGGGCACCCCGGGAGGAAGGATGAGGTGAGAGGAGACAGAGGGCAGCCATCCCAAGGAGCTACGACAGTGCAGAGGGTAGGGAAACTCCCCGGGAGGCTAGGACAGCCCACATTCTGCTCTACTGTGGTCCTGAAACGGCCCCACCAGACCGGTTTTGGAGACCGAAGACCGTCCTACCGGAGGAGGAAGTTTTACCAAGAGCATATCATCCTGCCATGCAACGCCGAGACACCCGCCGACACTTCTACCCTGAAAGAGACCACTAGATGAGAGATTTAACATAATGGAGATGAAATGGAGGGACTGGAAATTTGCGGGTTGCAATTAATCTACCGAGCATTCACCTGACGACCCGGGAAAACCCCCGGAAAAAACCCATGGGTCATATAGGTGGTCCACAAGAATCGAACCCGGACCTTTCGAGTGCGGGCCACAGATGAAACCATCTGAACCATCCTGCTCGGTCCTAGACCACAGATGACATTTACAGTAAAATGTCCAATGCAGCTATTTCTGGAAATGTTTAGCTGGGTTAAAATAAATAAGAACATAATTTTTGGTTAAAATAGTTTGTATACCCACTAATAAGTGATAGATGATGGAGAAAAGTATGTGAATATAACACATCAGACTCTCTCTCTCTCTCTCTCTCTCTCTCTCTCTCTCTCTCTCTCTCTCTCTCTCTCTCTCTGTGTGTGTGTGTGTGTGTGTGTGTGTGTGTGTGTGCGCGCGCGCGTGCGTGTGTACTGGTTTCTCTCTAATGAAATCTTGTTTCAAAGAGCAGCTGCCTACAGAACAAGCTTATAGAAGCCCGCCTCGGTAGCGTGGTGGTAAAGTGTCTGCCTCACGTTCAAGAGGTCCCGAGTTCTAATCTCGGTCAGGGTGAGTTACCTGGGTAAGGTTTTTTCCGGGGTTTTCCCTTATCCTAAAATATGAAGTCGGGTAACTCTAAGCTCTATGGACCCCGGAATCATTTGAGCATCATTTCACCCATTCCATTCATCGTCCGATATGACTTAACGTTGGGGGACGTAAACAAAAGCTTACAGAACTAAAATGCAAAATTGTAATTCTCGATGCTTATTTACGCAATATAATTTTATGGATTATTGGGATGGGTTGGGAGGGCCGCTTCTGTTCCTCTCTTCTCTTCATATGACACCAACAGCTGAGATATTTCTGCTCATATCAGCAAGCATTTCGTGCTTGTATCCATCATTAGGTATGACCTCTCTGGTTAAACTGTAACAACAAAAGAAAAGGGGGGGAAAAAGGCATAAAACTTATCCCGCTCTTATCACGTTCTGAGTCGTTCTGGACCTGGTTTGGATGCTTTAGAAGAATGGAAACATACCATGAAGGCAAAAATTCGGGAGTCAGGTTTGTTTGCATCATTGAATAATGCAACTTCCAGTGATGTAGAGGGTGCGATTCGCTTCGTTTCGCTATTGTGATAAACTGGCGTACGTTTAGCCATATCGTACAACATACATTATACGTATAAAAGTCCAAATTATCATATGCGTCTGTAATTCTGATACAAGTTGGCAACACTGATCGCAACTGAATATGATGAAAGTGTGAGAGAGATGGAAATCCTCTAGGCTGATTAGAATGGATTCATCATGGTAGCAACAAGGCCACAATGGTTTGATTTGTGCGTTTGTCAGTCTTGGATTCCCATTATATTAGTTGCACTACGGCCGAAAATTAGACATTTATACGTTGCGTTGTTTAGTTGCATGACAGGTGTTTGACGATGCACCGTTACAAGTGAAAGGAATATCCCGGAGGATATACCTACAGGCTCCACAAGGAGTCACGCAATGGGAGCAATAATCAAGGTCGACCACATCTCTTGCCCCAGTTTGTCTTTGGGTCAGTAAACCTCAATTCGGCTTCCAGGACTGCTACGCCCACTTCCCCAATACTTCCCTTTTCCAATTTATCATCGAGGCATTCCGTAAAACTAATCGTCATCTATTTACTGTACAAGATTGTACTATGTTGTTGCTCGGATCTTGCTTTTACATTGCATTGTGATAAGTCGACTTTAGGGCTGATCAGTTCGGAGTTGCAGTAGTACAGTTTGGGTAATCATCGGGAAACTTCTGCGTGCAAGGGAGAAGAAATGAGATGTGTGGGAGTGATAGACAGGAAGTGTTACCAACACTCGGAGCCAGTAACAATTTTTATAGCACATTGTATCTCGCTCACTGCAAGTAGAATACTGATACCCACTAACTTTGTCAGCCATTGTTAGACAAGTCACCAAATCCTAAATTAAAGGTCGCCAGAAAGTCGTTAAATGAAACTGTACTCTATAATTAACGAAAGGGTATTTATAAGTAATATTTAATAATTTAAAAACAAAATTCATTTCCTTATGCAGAAGAAAACTACTTCATTTTGTGAGATTCCGAACGAGTAACGCTATTGGGTAAAATTCTAAGTCATTTCTGCAATAGAGCTGCTGCAATTGGAGCATTTAAGATGGTCCTTTAGTTTGGCAGTGTTCAACTTCCATTCTAACTCCGGACTGGAATGTAGAAAGGAGGTAATTGCAATTGCAAAATTTACCCGTTCTTTCAACGCGTTTGATTCCGCCCCATCGTTGTAGTAATCTATTGTATCCATAAATCCACCGAGCTGGAAATGTTTTGGAGGTTCATAACATTTAAGTTATGCCATTGATTCTCTGTTTTACTTATTTGAGCAGTTCTTTTCAAGAAAATAATATTTTACAGTGCATTTAATTTACTCAACATTTAAAACTCCAACTATTTCATAACTAGCAAATTTATCGGTCCGACAATTTAAATCTTCAAGAATGAACTATCAAACTATCGGTGTCATTTAAAATCGTTAGTTAAACAGTAGTAGCTTTGTGTTTTTTTTTTTTTTTTAATTCTGTAACCATACGATTTTAAAAGGACCCCAAATCAAGCGATAAGTTAAGAGTTGCCAACTCTGCCACCCACTTCTTTTATAATGCAAATGGACTGGTCAGTGCTCTTTTGCATCTTTGCTTCAGGAATGGGGGAATCTCACGATGTTTAACACAAGCTGTAAGCAAGCAGGAATAATGATAATGATGTTGATAATAATAAATTTATTATTTTCATTTCCATTTTTATTTTAGCCTTCTCGTATGGAGGACTAACACCTTCCAGGACTCAAGTGGGTAACTGGTATCAGAAGCTCTGTCGAGAAGCACAGGGACTCTGGATCCAAGAGTAAATCCAGGATGAGGGATCTGCCCGATACCTAGTATGAGAATGAAGAAGTAGATATGAAGTGGGGTGCAGTGGATATGACGAAGGTGATGGTGGAGGAGTAGGTGAAATGAATTGCGGGGGACACAGGAGATCCCGAAGAAAACGCGTCCGCTGCTGCTTTGTTCAGATTCCACCTGTGGTCCCTTGGGATAATGATAATATAATTATTTTTATTATTGTTGTAGTATTCTGTTAGATTTCCTTCTGATATTAAATTCAGTAGTTCTCATATGCATCCCATTATTATTGACGTATTTTACTGTCTACCGCTTGTGTTAAGTTTAAACTTCGGAGGTGTCGCTGGTTCAAATTCCATGTATTAGCCATCTAAATTCTCTTCTCCCTGATTTCTCACACTCATCAGGTTGAACATTTCAGTACTCTGATCAAAATTTGCCCCGGTGTAAATTAAATATATATTTAAATAAGATGGTATATATTGTACAAGAAGGTGACTCTGAAATAAGTTTATCCAATAAGTCAGGGAGAGGTCGCGGGGATAAACCCAGTGGAGGACTATAGGTTTTTCCGAACTTTAAAATCCTTAGCTTGGCTTCATTCGGAAGGGTAGTTAAGTCAGTGGTGCTGTGTCGTAGATTTACGGCACGTAAAAGAATTATCAAGAGACCTCTTAGCAAAATTAAGCGGTCTTTCATCCCACCGTAGAATGCGATGCTGAGAACCGCAGCAGTTAAAGAGCGTTCATAAAAGGGGGGGGGGGATTCCTCACGCAGATAATGACGATAATGCAAGTAATGCAATTTTTGGGTGTCACAGTGCATCTCAAAAAAAGTCACAAGGTGGCCCGGGTTCGATTCCAGGCGACCGCAAAGTGAGATTTGTTGTGGACAACACGGCGCTGGGGCGGGTTTTCTCCGGGACCTCCGGTTTCCCCCGCCATCTCATTCCACCGGTGCTTCATCTCATGTATCATCAGTGTCACCGCCTATGGTGCCGTATGTAGTAAAAGCGGGCGTTAAACACTACACATTTCAAAAAAGTCAGCATTTCTTGACAGTACCAAATTTCTCATTCGGTATTACTCATTAGTAACGGATAGATGGCGCAGTTAGCGATTACTTAATTAAATCTATTGTACTACTCGTATATTGTATATAAAGCGCCTTCTATTGAACGATTTTTAAATATTTTAATGTTGTATTTGTTTTGATATACTTCACCCGCAGATTCGCAATGTCAACTAAGAGGATCACATTTTCATTAAAACTAAAGGCATGTTTATAACAATTGTAACATTTTTTTGTTCCATTTATACCCCGCCTTTAACTCCAAGGGTCATATCGGCGGCCGTTCTCCTTTGGAACATATCGATGGTGTTAACTCGTATTCGTTGGGTTTTAATAATTAGATCACGCACCCATTCGCACTCTCATTCATACTTCCAGACTCTGGGGAAGATGAATTATGTTGGTCGAAGAAAAATCTCCACCCCCATCGCCGGGAATCGAAGTGTCAGGTGCTCTACCACTGAGCAACGGGGCCAGCCAAATGTACCATTTGCTCTGCAAGAGGTATTTTTAACATATAATGAAATCAGTTGTAATAGTTTCTTGGGGTCGGGGATAGTAGATTAGTTATTCTGTAGTACTGAAGGTTCTGAAGAGGAACACTTCCATTTCTGTTGACATTTGCGAAACTTCTTACCTACTCAAAAGTAATTGCTGGTTAACGTAACTTATTTAATGGCACAGTGGTTAAACAATTTAAATTACACACACACACATTCACACACGTATTTTTATGTAAAAGTGGAAATGTTCATTCTGATATTAGCTATTCGAGAAGTGTATATAGGACCTATTGTGGAAAAGGTGCAACCATCAGCCTTCTGTATCTTTACCTAAACGCGGTGAAGATAGTTCCATGAATTCGTCTAATAAAGAGGTATCCGAGTGAACTTTCGAACCCAGTGTATTAAGTTTCCCAACTGAAATAATTTCCTTGTGTGTCATGCTGAGACTCGTAAAATTATGAGACATTTTATCATATAAATAGCTCAGTCACCTAAAGTTGAGGATGTCAATTTTGTATACTCTCTAGAGCATATGGTTTCTCAGATAATCATGCTCGTAACTGTTAGTCTTATATCAAGGTGATCAAGCTTGTGATTGTTTTACAGGACTAGGCTGGTGGCCCATGCGTATGGTCTATACTTCAAGGAGCAGACGTACTACCGTGTATCCAACCTGGATGGGAGAATAGAAAATGCAGATCACAGGTTGACGGATGATATAACTGCCTTTACGTCCTCTGTGGCGCACCTATATTCCCATATCACCAAACCACTATTTGACTGCCTTCTGATCGCAATAGCACTGGCACGAACCACCAAGCGCATGGGAGCAGCTATCATACCAGGTAAGAAACTAGATTCTTTTTAGATATGCAGAACATATGTGGTTCTAATTTTGGGCATTTCAATTGTGACACATTGAATGCTTTAACAATTCAGTGAGGAAACAAGATAGATGGATAGACTGATAGGTACGTGGGTACGTGAATAGGTGGGTAGGTGTGTTAAAAGAAAGAATAATACAAATGATAAACATTATAGCTATCTACGAGGTCTGTTCAACAAAGAAAGACCACATTTTTTTTTTTTTTTTTTTTTTTTTTTTTTGACAACGCACCTTTACTCATCCTCATAATTTTGACGGCCCTTCTCAAAATAGTCTCCCCTGAATGCGATGCACTGGTCCCAGTGTTTCTGCCAGTCTTCAAAGACATGCTGGAAACCATTGTTTGAGAGATCCTTGAAAATCGCCTCCGCAGCCTTCACCGCTGCTTCTGATGATGGATAATGCCTTCCACGAAGGCTTTCCTTCAAGTTAGGGAATAGAAAAAAGTCACATGGGGTTAAATCCGGACTATAGGGAGGGTGAGGAATGCACTTCATGTTGATTTTTGCAAGATATTCAGCAACAATATTGGCAATATGCGGCCGCGCATTATCGTGGTTCAGCATCCAGCCTGCTTCAGGGAAATGTGGCACTCATGAAATGTTCTGTATTTAAGAAAGTGATCTTAAGGTAATTCGTCGATCCTCTCTCTCAATGGCAGCAGCAGTGTTGATGTTTTCTTCCTTAAGAGCAGTAACTGGAACATTGGGTCCACCTTCCTTTGAAATTGATTGTCTCCCCTCTTTAAACATTTTAAACCACCTTCGGGCTGTGCTGTAGGGAAGAACAGACTCTACATAGGCCTCCTGTAACATTGTATAGGCCTCAACTGAAGATTTGTTGAGACGAAAGCAGAATTTCAAAGCCGCATATTGTTCCTCGCGTGTTACCTCCATTGCAGCGGTAGGTGATACCGAACATGTCTGAACTTGCCGGGTTCTCACACGCGGGAACCAGCAGTACCAACAATGAAACTACTACGGCGTGTTTGTTTCACATTAAGCTAACAGAATATAATAAGATTGAATTTTAGTGCGAAAAATTATGACCGTAAAAAAAAATTATGATCATTCTTTATTGAACAGCCCTCGTATATCTCACGTAACATCATCGACCTTTTGGTGTTGCGGGCGTGGGATGAAAATTCGGTGTGCAAAAGGAAGAAAGAGAAATTTGGTGAAAGCAATTAGAGATGTAAGCAGGAGACCTATGGGTGTTGTCTTCTGCTCTCTAAGCGGAACAAGAAGCAAAGCATTCGTGCATTTAAACCCATTTTATCAAAATTCTATTATATTTGGCCTATAATTGCGTATTTTATGCAGAAACAGGTGCTGAAAGTGCAATATATTAATTTGGTGCGTCCTTTTGTTTTAAATATTCTTGTAATCACTACAAAAGTAGTTGTGGAGGAATCTATATTTGCATCCTTCATTTTGAATATCATCTGGATTCATATGGGTAAACTATTGTGTGTAATAAACTGCAGAGTAGTCTACAATTTTGCTAGGGTTTGGAGTTTCATCCATAAACTGTGCTATTATAATGTCCTTTGCCGGTAGTTTGAAGGCTTAAGTTAAATACGCAAATGATGACAAAAGCTTCTAGTGATATTCTAGCTCATACCGTTTGACCTTAAAATTGGCAATTCAGGTATTATACTTAGCTGTGAGTTCCGCTTGAAATACATCTTTTGCATTAAAAATAAGTGTTACAATCCGATTGTGAGGTTGAGTTGGTAGGTTCTTCATTGTTGGGATCGGAGATGGTTGGAGCATGGCTTAGATTTTAAAGGATGATAATGGCTAATGAATAAGCAACACGTGGGTATATTTGATGGTGATAACAATAATAAATACAGGGCTACCAAGGAGGCAGAATGTGAATAGTCAAAGGTGTTTTTACAGAAACCAAAGGGCCGTCTCAACAGCAAGTACAGATGTATTATTTTATCTTGACAGGATTCCTGCGCGGTAGGGATGAGTAGCAACTGTGGTGGGGATAGTGCACCTATCGCCACACGCGTCTCACGCGTAAGATTACGAGAGGGGAGGGCGGTGCATAAGGTGTCCAAAAACAAATTTAATTATCGAAGCCAGTTTTGCAGCTGTTATACACTAAGTTGTAATTCTTACTATGGTAGTAATCTCCACGCTTTTGTTGGATCTTAAATAGTACATAGGCATTTGGAACAAAACCCTGTTCTCCTCCAGCAGGCATGATAAATAACTGTCGGCCTTTCAATATCGCTGCAGAGTCCCTGTAAGGTTTTTCACTCCAGGCATATGGTCCAATATGTGCTGTATTTATATAAGTTTCAGCCATATAAACTATATAAACTTCACTTCGATATCTCCGAATATTTCGTAAATACTTAAGCCTTTTTGCACGTATGGTGCGATGTTCGATTAAAATTTGTCTGTCACGCTTAGTCTTTTTCTTTCTTTCAAATAAGCCTAGCTTCAAAAGAACTCTTCTTAATGTTCAGACACTGCCTTGGATGGCAGAAATTTTTTTAGCTTAATAGCACTTTCTTCAAAGTTGGTCTTTGTTTTTCTGTGCTTTAAAGATTATTCATAATTCACCTAACTACTTCTGAATTAAAACATCCAAATTAGATTTTGTGCATGTTCTTAATCTTTGTTTACTGTGCATAGAGAAGGACGTTGTTGCACTAGCACCAATGGCTTTTCTTTCCTTTCCTTTCTTTCACCTAAACTGCTTTCAGACACAACTGTTGCCTCAGATACCCTTCCCCAGATTTTTATAACTGACCCAGACCATTGTTCCTTTTTTATAAATCTCTGGACATTGGTTATTACTTCTCGTGTTTTTAAATGTAGTACTTTATTTCCTAATGTGCTGCTAGGAGGCGTCTTTTATAAATGCCCTCTTGGAACCAGGAGACAAGCACATTTTGAAACAAGCTGTAGTGTTACCGAGTAGCTCTGCACGTATTTAATTGCTCGCAACTGGTACGCAACTGACCTGCCCTCCCCTCCAGTTGCAACCGTTCTGAGGTGGACTCGTCCAGATACCACTGCACATCGCTCTGCACTTTTCAAGATAAAAAATACATCTGTACCTGTTAGCTTAGAGACCAGAAGCGAACAGATGAAGACGAAAAAGAGCAAGATCTAAGAAAAGTATCAAGGGACAAGAAGATACTTTCGTGGTGGATCCTGATGTATAAGATCGTAATTATCACACCCAAGATGCACATGTTTCTGGAATAATCAACGTCCTCTTAGTAAGAACAAAGTACATCATTGTCGTCCGCATAACTGTATGACGTATTACTTTATCTAAATGGAAACTACATTACCTTTGCATTTCCACAAATGCGTTTGCAACTTCTTATTGTATTATAAATATGTTTTGTTGTAATATATAAAGTGTTGTTAGCTTATATAGATAGGCTTCTGCGTTCTTGACAGTTTCGTTCAGAAAGGTTTTTAATTTAAACTCTGACGTAGAGATAAATACAGAAAATTCTGATGCTCTAGAGTATGTTTTGGGATAAAGTTTAACACTTCAAATGTTAATTCTGAAAGAGGATTTCAGCGTAAAATAAAATTAACTCATGTTTTAAATTTGAACAAGGCATCTTCGTGCAACACTCTCTGAAACTACGTATCTCTGTCTAGAAATAGCACCAGAAACAGGCAGTTTTATTAAGAAGTATTGTATAAGACTCGACGAAGCCAATGAGAGCCTGAGTGAGATGATCTAATACCAAAGTGAGTGTCAGAAATAAGTGAGAAGCTATTGAAATAATGTATTTTCATGGACAGTAAAATGTATATATGGATTTGGGGGGGAACATTCACTAAAGCGCTGTTCATTCTGAATTAATTTTCTACAGTTGTAAACGTTAAGCCATAACATATAAGAAACACGTGTAAATGATTAAATTATGATGGATGTCAAATATGTATTTTTGCAGTAACAAACGTTTTGGAGATATGCCTTCCTATTAGTTTGAATGTTCCAGTACTTGATACATTTTGGGAGTACCGTCATCAGCCCTGTATTTCTAATACGAGGCGTGTCCGTAAAATAAGGTCTCCAAGACGCTGGAGCCGTGAGGAACGCTATTACGCGAGATCCGGCAACACTGGCGTGTAGCTTCAAATCCCTACCATAACGAGCCCGTTGTAACCATTAGTCTTGGCTGGGCATCCGTTTGCGATGGAGCTTCCTATCACTTCCGCCACCAAGTGCGAGCTGCGTGCAGTGATCCGTTTTTTGAGTGCCAAGGGCACTACTCCCGCTGAAATTCATCGTTAGTTATGCGAAGTCTATGGGCCACAGTGTATGGAAATCAAAAACGTGCGAAAGTGGGTCAGAGAGTTCAAAGACGGACGTACAGACGTCCATGACGAACGGCGTTCTGGTCGGCCTTCGGTTTCAACCGAAACAATTGCACAGTGGAGCAAGATAGACCTGTGACAGTTCGCGAGCTGTGCGAACTTATCCCTGATGTCAGCAAGACTACGATTGACAAGATTTTGACCGAACATTCGCATTATCGCAAGGTGTGTGCGAGGTGAGTCCCCAAAATGCTCACCGAAGACCATAAACGGCAACGTGTTGAAGCGGCGCACCGAATCCTAGAGCGCTATGCAGAACAGGGGGAGGAATTGTTGGATTCTGTTGTCACTGCCGATGAAACCTGGGTGCACTACACAACACCAGAAACTAAAGCACGTTCTCGTCAGTGGCGGCATTCGAATTCGCCGAACCGCGAAAGTTCAAACAGACATTTTCTGCCGGCAAAGTGATGGCCAGTGTGTTCTGGGACAGAAAAGGTGTATTGTTGTGCGAATTTATGCCTACCGGCACAATAATCGCTGCTAGCTACTGTGAAACTTTAAAAAAATTGCGACGTGTTATTCAGTTTCGAAGGAGGGGAATGCTGACGAAGGGAGTGATTTTTCATTACGATAACGCTCGTCCCCATACTGCAGATGCAGCGGCTGATCTGGCCCAGTTTGGATGGGACATCCTCACCCATCCCCCCCTACAGTCCAGACTTAGCACCTAGTGATTATCATCTGTTTCCTGAGTTGAAGTCAACGTTTGGGTGGAACACATTGCCAGACTGACGTTGATTTGGTAAACGAGGTTGAGCGCTACCTGCGCAACTTGGCGGGAGAGTGCTATGACAAGGGTATACAAAAACTGCCACAGTGCATGCAAAAGGCATCGATCGCAATGGCGATTATGTTGAAAAATAGCTGTAAGTTCCGCCTTTCCATCAATGCAACACTCATTGACAATAAATATGTTTTCTACATTAAATAAAATTGGATACCTTATTTTACGGACACGCCTCGTAATACCGTTTTTAAATTAATGCAGTCCAGTATTTACCTGTAGTAGCAAATTTGCGGAATCAGTATAAAATATCTAGGTACTGATCAAGAAATAATAGATAATAAAATAGGCAGATAAATATTTTTATGTCTCCTTTCCTCACCAATGCTGGTGTTAGGAGTCGCTTGGGTTCCCTCAGAGCGAGGGAGTAGAAGCATATTGGCCTGATAGATGAGATCAGGGTTGGGGGATCAGCCCAACGCCTCGTATGAATGAATGATGGAGCGCTTGGTGAAATGATGGCGGGGAAAACAGGAGGATCCGGAGGAAACCCACCCCGGCGCCATGTTGTCCACTACAAATCCCACTTTGCGATTACCTGGGATCGAACCCGGGCCGCCTGGGCAAGAGCCAAGCGGTCTAACCACTCAGCCATGGTGCGGCCAAAAAAATAAACAGATAAATAATAAATGACCAGCTACAACAAAGTTCGATTCGAAAACATCGGAAGCATTAGATGACGCTGCATTCACAATATATGCTTAAATACCACTCTGGTTTATTTCAAAACTACGCGATAGATAGGAAGATGCTTTGTGGGCTGTAGCCGAACGTAAAACGTATTGTGTCGTAAGTGGACCAACATGAGTTTGAATCCTTCATGTGCATGCTTCTTTGTATTATTTGTACTTTAATAGAATGCCTTATTTTTTCCTTACAGGTGATAAGTAATAATATTTTAAACACATTCATTTATAAAAACACAAGTAAGATATTCTTGTCGTTTTCAAAATAAATTTCAATGTTGTCAGAAAATTGCCTAAATATTGGCCATGCCCAGCAGAATGTGGTCAGTAATAGAAACGGGGGGTTTACTCACCCGATACTAATTTAATTTCCAGTTTTATTTGATTTTACATATAGGAATAAAATATTTAGATATTTCATTTAATTTAAAAACAGAGAAGAGTGTATCAGTTTTTACGTGAGTGTCTAAATGCCATAAAATCAAGCAACCTTAGCAGTTGGAAGTTATATTAAAATCAAAACGATATTCGGAATTCAAACCTTTGTAGGTCTAGCTGCTATATATTTGTCTATAACCGCTCGGCAATCAGTGTATGTTCAGTAACTGGACTCATTATAAGAGGATTCCGTAGAACGAAGCTAAAGTGACGTGTTCATCGTTGTAAACGGGCCGTGGAAAAAACTGTAGACTTAGAAAAATGTACGCTTTCAGAGTTTCTTTTTTTGTACTAAAGTGTATACAGAAAATAATCTATTGGAAGAATAACCTGTAGAAGAGACATGAAAGTAAGTATGGGTGGGGTGGAGAAAGTAATCTGAAGAAACTGAAGAGTCATTGAAAAGTTCTTGGTTTTTTTCCACAGCTTCGCTGAAGTGTGATGTTTTGTCTGGTAATACGCACCTACATTACTTTAATAAAGTAACGGTACTGTATTTGGTTGTTTCATTACGTATTAAATCATCTTCCGAAGCGAAAAATTGGCAGCACCTAAGGAAGAAGATTATATCCTACAATATTTATTTCCTCTTTAAGCGCTTTGTGTAGATAATGGGTAGCTTTGTTATATTTCACTTTGCGAACGTTCAAGAGGTCCATGCCGAATCCACTCCATAGCATAGTCCAGCCCGCCTCGGTAGCGTGGTGGTAGCGTGTCTGCCTCACGTTCAAGAGGTCCCGAGTTCGAATCTCGGTCAGGGTGAGTTACCTGGATAAGGTTTTTCCGGGGTTTTCCCTTATACTGAAAGACGAATGTCGGGTAACTCTAAGCTCCATGGACCCCGGACTCATTTGAGCATCATTTCACCCATTCCATTCATCGTCCGATATGACTTAACGTTGGAGAAGGTAAATTAAAAAAAAAAAAAAAAAAACTACAACAACTTTGCGAACGTCGTGCTTGGAGCGTTTCCGTAATGTCCAGATGTCTGTCTTCTACTGAAGTGTTTTGCCCGAGAAATAACGACATTTATATCCTGCCTCCGCAGCGTAGGTGGAAGGATGTCTGCCTCACTTTCAAGAGATTCCGAGCTCGAGTCTCGGACAGGGCGAGTTTTCTGGATAAGGTTTTTTTTTTTCTCGTTGCTTTCCCTTATCGTGATATATGAACGCCAAGTAACTTAAGATCTTATGGACCCTGGGCTCATTTGAGTATCAGTTCACCCATGTCATTAATTCAACGTTTGATATCACCTAATCGGCTAAGTGGACGTAAGCATAAAATTAAAAAAGCATTGGATATTTATAATATTTGACCTAGGATGCAAGGCAGTGAATTTCAAGCCATGTTTGTGGCCGAATTACTTGACCCATGGGTTTTTTCGGGGGTTTTCTCAGGTGCTACTCTTTCAGGGTAAGAAGTGTGGGCGGGTGTCTCGGCGGTTGTTTTTTTTCTGCAATTTACGTCCTCCAACGTTAAGTCAATTCGGACGGTGAATGAAATTGGTGAAATGATGCTTAAATAAGTCCGGGGTCCATAAAGCTGAGAATTACCCGACATTCGTCTTGCAGGATAAGGGAAAACCCCAGGAAAAACCTTATCCGGGTAACTCACCCTGACCGAGATTCGAACTCGGGACCTCTTGAACGTGAGGCAGACATGCTACCATATACGCTACCGAACATGGCTGGATTGTGCTCTGAGGAAAACTAATTCCTGCTCCGTTAGGTCCATTGTCGGTCTTCGAACCTTCTACTGGGACCATTTCGGACTCGGTTGGGGCCGTTTCGGGCTCGGCTGGTAGGGAAGTATGTTCGTTGTCCTGGCCTGCCGGGGAGGTCTCTAAGTAAAATGCAGGTGTCCTACCCTCGGCACTGTCGTGGCTCCTTGGGATAGCCGCCCTCTGTCTCCTCCCGCCTCATCCTTCCTCTCGGGGTTGCCCACTTGGGGGCATAGGTATAATGGATCACGACTGGTCTCCGTGCCGAATCCCCTCCGTAGTAAATCCCAATCCTAGGCAGTATTTTGTCTATCCATATACGTGACAGTTGATTCTCTGCATTATGGAATGTTTTAAGTTACTTGGTGTTTATTACTGCTTTATAAACGTGGTTGATTTCTTATTGTTCTCATATTACATTGAGTTATCAAACCTACAAAATGTTCAGCTCAGTGTTGAGGAGGTAGAGCTTCAGGAGATTCCAATTTCTAGTCTGTGAGTTTCTTCGATAACGCAAATCAGTATGGACTCCGACATTATTTCATCCGTAGGTACACAGTTCTGTAATTATTGCATCTACGGTTAAAGAAGCTTTAAATAAATTATAAAAATAACGAAAATAACGACGGACTTCGATAATTGGTGTCATTGCTGCAGGTTGAAAGCCAAGTTCAGAAATTTCACCTATTTATATATCCTCTGTTACACACAGTTTTCCATTGACAAAACTTATAATTTTGGAAAGGCGATGTTCGAAGAGCTATACCACAGTGCTTAGGTTTTTCCGCGCCGTTGTTTAAACCAACTGAGCTACCATGGCTACATCCCGATTCTGAATATATTCCCCAACTGACAGTTTCCCCGATAAACCACAAGCATTCTCAAATTAATTTTGAGATAACATATTCTAATGGCGACTTACAATCTCGTAAGCAGTTGGCTGGACTTAATAATTAACCACTTTTAGATCAGTTAATTGATCATTAATAATGTTATTAGCTTTTGTTTGTTTTATTTATAAACCACCTTTGTCATCATAGGGTATATTAATGACTTTGACTTTGAAACAATTATCAGCAACGGTAAGAATTCTTAAACAGTTGGCTCAAGCTAGTTACACTGAAACCAATATCATCAATACATAGTAAGCACACAACCGCGACCATGGTCATCGACAGCAGGTAAAATGCAGTCTCTGATTGGTCTGCACACTTAGTTATCTGCGACGTTATAGCGGAAACTATGGTTGCAGTTCAACTCAGTTTTCTTTCGTCTTAATTTTAATGTTTGGAAATACATATGCCTGCTTTTCACCAATGATGATCACTGATGATTGCTGTTACACGTTAGGTTTATTAGTTACTCGTAGTAGTAAGACACTTGCCTTCTAAATATGAATCTTTCTCTCTCTAGAAATTCGTAACTCCGGCCGGGAATCAAACCCAGGATCTCGGGAAGTGAAGGCTAGTAGATACACTAGCGACCACACCACAGTCTTAAATTTCGTTTTATCTCATATGAGGATTTTTAGTAATACCAAGTCAAGTTTAGCCTGCATTGAATAACTTTAACACAAATTCGGAGTGATATTAGTTTTTGCTAGAAGCGGCTATCCACAAACATCGAATTAAAGGTATGGAAAATTTTGTGAACCCCTGGAAATTTGAATTGATCTGTAATCGCTCAGTCGGAAACAGTCCGCGGTGAAACAGCAAGATAGAGTATAACAGCTGTCCTCTCGTTCAGTGCGTTACGCCTGTTAATGATGCAGAACATCGAACCCCAAAAGGGACAGGAAGTATACAGAGACAAAAGAATCAATGAAAGGGTAGAGCCAGACTGAAAAATTCAATGCCATAGCCGGGATTTAAACCACGGATCTTCTGGTCTCCGTCCAGTCGCTCTAACCATTGAGCTACTATTGCCAATGTGCCAACATGACATTAAATTGTCCAACTGACTCGTGTTTTTCCCGGTAAACCACTAGGAGTTCTCATAAACATATGAGACAACTACCTTAATGGTGACTTACAACATAAAAGTACTTTAAGGCCCGGGCTTTATAGTTCGGACCACTATTAGGTACAATTAATGGAAATTAATTCTTTCACACTTCCATTAATTGTACCTAACAGTGGTCCGAACTATAAAGCCCGGGCCTTAAAGTACTTACAGCATGGTAAGTCGCCATTAAGGTAGTTGTCTCGTGTGTTTATGAGAACTCCTAGTGGTTTACCGGGAAAAACAAATCAGTTGGAGAATTTAATGTCATGTTGGCATGTTGGCCATAGTAGCTCAAGGGTTTAGAGCGGCTGGCCGGAGGCCAGATGATCCGTGGTTCAAATCCCGGCTATGGCATTGAATTTTTCAGTCTGGCTCTACCCTTTCATAATGCGTCCTACACACGGCTAGTGTGAAAAAACAATTAATTTCCAAAAGAATCAATGCTAGCTTTTAGGATAGAGCTTGGAGAACCAGTAGTTTATGAAATCTTAATTATAATTCAATTAGGAGTGAAGACTTGAATTTTCTGAAAGAAACTTTTTAATTTCCGTTTATTGCGTTGACATTGTATAGAGTAATAGAAGTTTACAGCATCGTTTGATTGGCAATATTACAAATAACAAGAATTTGACAGGGTCTATTAAATCAACAGTGTTCAAGATAAAATATCTAATGTTCTGCACTCACGTGACTTTCTCTTCTCTTTCTGCTTAATGTCGATCAAGTTAAATTTTTAGAAATTACCTATTATTAATTTTCTTTTAGGTGTAAAGAAATATGGGAATACAGTAAACTTTAGGCGTCGATACAAGGAGACCTATGCCCCTTATGTGGGCTCCGTGGGAGAGAGGGATGAGGCGAGAGATTACTTAACTTCCGCCGACATTTTGAACTCTGAAATAACTCTGCCAGCACAGTATTCTGTTGCACAAATAAGAAAATTGCTAATTTAGCTAGAGAAATGTCTGAATATGAAATAGTAAAATATGTAGTTTAAGACTAAATGGTTTAGGCGCCCTATTATATGTTTTATATGTAAACATAATGTCAAACAAAGATAAAAGTCATCTCTTAGGCAGATCATACTACAGTATTATTAAGTAGGGGACAGGGAATCAACAGCCATATTTATAACAACCAACAAACATATTTGTGCAATTTGCGGTTTAGTACCTCCTACATTTATTTAACAATAATAACCTAAATTACAATGAAAATAATACCAAAATATTGCATTTATTTAGAAATAAATTACTACAAGAGAAGTTTGCCTCCGTATTGTATATAGCAACATAATGGAAACAGATTAATCTGGACTAAACACACTTGTACAAGCACTTTATGCTGTACTGTCAGAAATCAATTTGTTCATTAAGACGTTTTAAAACAAATGGAAATTTCGGAAATGAAAATTTCGTAATATTGTGCTTATAAAACTCCATAATAAAATATCTACCTTCATCCTCGATAGGGGTTATTCACTACGATGCATCCAGTCTCAAAAAATTTCGACCTGCAGGCTCTCCCTATGATTTTTTTTAGCAACGCATAAATCCCTGTTCTGTTTGTAATGTAGACTCGACGGACATCGACGTCATTAATTTAAAACCCACGAAGGGAACATCGCAGTAAACACCCAGTATAGCGCTGGGAAAGCTGCACAGTCGCTGTCTGAACGTCATCGGTTATGAAAGGGTACAGAGTGAGAACTTGGTGGGAACACGGTATAATTCCATATTCTTATCTTGAATACATCTCAAGGTTTATATTAAGGAAAATATCTAGAAAAGTTGTAAGTATTCAAGGTTTACATATATCGAAGAAAAGATCCGGGTATCAAAGTTAGTTATTTACTGACTACTTTTCCTGCAAACTCTGTTGATAATCCATAGAGTTCTGATAGTTTTCTATCAGAATCTTCAATAAGAAAAAAATTAACTCAAGGAAGTGTTTGGTGTCATTGAATAAGTTTGTTATTGAAATGATATCCTTCGCCTTCGTCATTTCCCACCTCGTTCTCCCATACAACCTTGTCTTCTGCCTCAATTTACCTTGATATTTTATCACGAGTGAGCAATTAGCCGTAGTATGCGTCAGCGTATTTTCAGCTAACTGCTTTAGCAGGTCGATAGCCTTTTTGTCGGTTACTACTAAGAAACGAGGATACCATCGGAAGCGTTTTCTCCACACCAAGCTGAAATTATGTTGTTTCCAAATGGAAAGCTCTAGAGAAAATAAAATATTCCACTCAATCAGTTTCAATATTCAATTTAATCAAATACACTATAAAAATCCTTATGTAATATTTCGTGTTGCAGTAGTACAGTAACTAGCAGTAGTACAGACGTAGTAATTACGGAATAGTAATGCTGTCGTCCTACCTGAATATTTTTTAAATCGTATGTTAAACATAAATTAACATATACATATTTGTTAGTTCACCTAATCTAATTAAGACATTAGAAAATAATATATATCAATAATATAATATATAATAATAATATAATAATATAATATATAATAATATAATATATAATAATATAATATATAATAATATATATCAGAGTTTTACAAAGAGTTAACTATTAAATCACTGTTGTTTCTTTTAATGTATACCGTAAATCAAGAGCAACACCTCAGAAACTTAATTTCTTCTCTGATCATGAGAAACCTTAAAATTAAAATAATTGTTCCTTTTCAAACCTAACATTTTATCTTTCACCTCAGCAGTAATAAATATGATTGCGCTAAAATAATCTACAAGAAAAATTAAGAAATTTCGTCGATTACAATCCAAAATGACAAATATCCCATGACATTCATTAAAAAAATCTTCACGTTATTGTCAAATCATAGCAAAAATGATGGGAAGGGGTTTTATATTATTGTGTGTTATTTGTTGTTGCCTCCTGGCAGTGTTTCCGTAGTTTTTTTCCCTTAAAAATATGCTCCTTCGTATTTGGGATATTCTTTTAGGGAGAGAGTTTATCCTGTTGCAGATGTTTACTGCCTTTTAGGGAACAACTCGGTCCTTTCGCAGAGCAACAGCATTCCAGGCTTCTTAAAGTGCACAACGTGATATTCAAGTTAGTTAATTGGTGGCTGATTTGGTTGGATCATTACGTAGAAGTTCTAGAGTATAACCACTATTTTAGTGCTGACAAAAATCACCCAGAAATGTTTCTGAAGAAGCCTTTTAGGACATACCTGTTTCAAAACAGTGTCGCATTCTTGTGAACCATTTCAGTGTTTCATTTTGTTCCGACATTGGCCTACGCCGAAGATGTATTTTAATACTCGTCAGCTTTTAGAACTACTATTAGGTATGAAAGTACACATCGTGTAGTTTTGAAACAACTTACAGTGATATAGGGCACACAGTACTTTTTTACGAGACAGGACCTCGAACCGTCGATACTTCGAGTCTAGATACACGTTGGTAGCGAAGTATCTATACTATTTTTCAGTAAAACTTCGACGTTTTTCCGATTCTTTTAAATGTTTTCGTTTTGCATTATTGAAAGTAGGTAAGGAATGAAAGGAGTGAAGCTTCTGTTATTGCCTCGCATGTGTCCCAAAACAGTTGCTGGACTATAATTTTGACTGCGTTTCCTGTGAGTGTATGAATGTAAAATTCCATAAACTCTTGTCTAAATGAAATCCTGCAAAACAATGAGAGTATGTACAGAGTCACTTATGTAAAATACTTAACTGACTTAGCCGATGCATTAAACCACATTTTGTTGCAATAGCCTGGCTCGGTGATTCACTCTTGGTCATATTAAAAGTGTACTTATTTCGGTGACCAAAATCAGTAAATCCTTAGAAACAAATCAGAACTTGAAACCTAAGAGAATGCAGTGTATGGAAATATTTGTTGTTTCCTTTCGTTCAATTGTTTCCATAGCAAACAAACCTTTTGAATGAGATAAAATTGTTGAAGCTACTAAATAAAAAAATGAAAATATATTGCCATTTAAAACTCTCCGATATCTCGATATTCTATTGTAAGCTGTTCCAGTAGTGAATTAAGAGATCCTCTTTCTCAAATTTTGCGAGTCGGGTTTGGGGATAATCAACATAATCTCAGTACGAGAAGCTATTGAAGTATTAAAAAGCTTCAAACTTCTAACGTAGCAACACTTTACGGTTTAAAATAATTGTTTTCATAATATGAGAAGTGTAATTTGCCATGAGCCCCAGAAATATTACTCGTAGAACTCTGTTGCGGCGGCCGCCAATTATGAATTAATTCCTGTATTTCCTTATGTGAAACATAGTGCCTTCTGAACCGCGCCATCTAGAGGCCCTTGGGCAACGTGTTGAGGATCAGAGGTTTCCTGATCAGAGAGATTCCGGGATGAGTGATCAGCCCAATCGCCGGAAGTGAAAGTACGAGAGATGAGGTGATAGGAAAGATGGTTATGATGATGGAGCAGTCGGAGGAATGCTGGCGTGGGAAACCGGAGGACCCACCCCAGCACCAAGTTGTCCACCACAAGTCTCACTTTGCGGTTGCCTGGGATCGAATCCGGGCCGCCTGGATGAACGCCAAGCGGTCTAACCACTCAGCCATGGCACGGTACATATGAGTACATATGTATGACATAACCTGAGCACTTAGAACACTGTTCCCAAAGTATTTTTTTTTTTTTTTTCAATTCGAAGAAAAGAAATAAGACGGAATCCTGCTTGATCTATTTCTTAATGGTTATGTTACATTCATTATCATGGAGAAAAATCGTCTTTCTGTTTTGAAGATATTCTGTCAAGATTTATAATGCTGATAGTTTGAATATACTATATTCTTGACCTGCTACTTCCTGTTTTCCAAATCATTGGCTGCTACAGTATATGAATTACGTAATAGCTCTTCTAGAATAGAGTAATGCGCCCTTCATCTAAATTTAGACCATAGGTAAAGATGCTGTTGTGTGCAGTAGACTGCATATTACTCCTGGCGTTACTTTTAGCATGTTTTCTCAAAATTCAGTTACAATAAAATGTTTTTATTTGGAACACTAACGTAGCTTAGTTAATTTTCATTTCAATAGCTTGTAGACGGATATGTTTTAAACACTTGAATTAAACACGTCATACTATTAATTAAAGTTTTTTTTTTTTTGTTTTTGTTGTAATTTACGTCCCCTGCGTTTTTTGAAGTCATATCGGACGATCGTCTTTTTAGGATAAGGGAAAACCCTGGGAAAAGCCTTATCCAGATAACTCACCCTGACCGAGATTCGAACTCGGGACCTCTTGAACGTGAGGCATACATGCTAGCATCTACGCTGCCGAGGCGGGCAAAAGTGAATTGTTATTGAATAAAGAATAAAATAGAATGTGATGAAATATTTAAAAAAGAATAATTTAGGGAAATACTACGAATGTATTTTCAAATTCTTTTTGTAATTTTATGATTTCCATGTAAATTTTGAGCGTCATTTGATGTACCATGACGTCTTAGAAATTCATTTTTTTTTTAATTTACGTCCGCCCCAACGTTGTCATATCGGACGGTGAATGAATTGGGTGAAATGATGCTCAAATGAGTCCAGGGCCCATGGAGCTTAGAGTTACCCGAAATTCGTCTTGAAGGATAAGGGAAAACCCCGGAAAAACCTTATCCAGGTAACTCACCCTTACCGAGATTCGAACTCGGGACCTCTTGAACGTGAGGCATACATGCTACCATCTACGCTACCGAGGCGGGCAATTCATTTGTTTATTGAGAAACTTTTAACCGTTGAAATGCATTTTATGTTCTGTGGAGAATTATTCGTATTCCTTGTGTTGGGTTCAACAATAGAGCATCTTATGTCTTGACCAAGATCTACATAAGTCTATTGTTTTTATCCACCTAGAGGATAGCAACACAAAAGTGGTTAGGATTTCTTCCGCTTGATCGGTTGTAACACCTTAAGAAGTTGTAGGTTATGATGTCATCATTCTCATAAAATTGTTTGATTTTAAAATTTACAAGTAGGACGAAACACATAGGTTAAAAATAGAAAAAAAAAAAAAAATCTTCGCTTGCATTGCTGAAAGATGGGAACTTATGTATAAACTTTTGTATGTATCCGATATTTCCTTTTCCAGTTTTGCATTTCATTATTATGTGTCATTAATGCATAAAAATAACAAATTAAACACTCAGCCAAAGACATATCAAGATGTGTTATTTTAGCCATGAGCCATGATCTAGTTCTAGGAATTCCCAGATTGCAAACAACTTAAATCTTTTACACAAATACGTATTATTATTATTATTATTATTATTATTATTATTATTATTATTATTATTATTATTATTATTATTATTATTATTATTATTATTATTATTATTATTATTATTATTATTATTATTATTATTATTATTATTATTATTATTATTGGAAATTAATTGTTTTTTTTTTCACACTGGCCGTGCGTAGGCTAAGTATGGAAAGGTAGAGTCAGACTGAAAAATTCAATGCATGGCCGGGATTTGAACCACGGACCCAAATCCCGGCTATGGCATTGAATTTTTCAGTCTGACTCTATCTTTCCATACTTTAGCCTACACATGGTCAGTGTGAAAGAACAATTAATTTCCATTAATTCACTTAATGGTGGTTAACTATAAAGCCCGGGCCTTAAAGTACTTACAGCATAGTAAGTCTCCATTAAGGTAGTTGCCTCGTGTTTATGAGAACTCCTAAGTGGTTTACCGGGAAAAACAAGAGTCAGTTGGAGAATTTAGTGTCATGTCGGCACGTTGGCCCTAGTAGCTCAATTAGTTAGAGCGGCTGGATGGAGATCAGAAGATCCGTGGTTCAAAACCCGGCTATGACGCTGAATTTTTCAGTCTGACTCTATCTTTCCATTATTATTATTATTATTATTATTATTATTATTATTATTATTATTATTATTATTATTATTATTATTATTATTATTATTATTATTATTATTATTATTATTATTATTATTATTATTATTATTATTATTATTATTATTATTATTATTATTATTATTATTATTATTATTATTATTATTATTATTATTATTATTATTATTATTATTATTATTATTATTATTATTATTATTATTATTATTATTATTATTATTATCACTATCATTATTTATAACCTCTTTGATTATGCTATGTATTTGTAATATTTTGTTTCCAGTAGTCCCTTAATGGGAACAGAAGTTCTAGATTTCAAATTTCCCAAATACTAATCTGCCATGTGATCTCTTTATTTGTGCTACAAAGACTGTTAAATATTTCGTATATTCGGATCCCCTTTCGTTCGTGTCTGTAAGCTAACAACATTGCCATGTCTTAAGATGTTTCGAACAGTCAGCAATGTGTATGGATCTTTGATCCTAAAACATCCAGATAACAATACATAATTTTAGTTGAGTTGAACCGCCTGGGCGTTATTCCCGCAAGTTGCCTATATAAGTTGGAAAACAAATTAAAATCTCAAAATTTCGCGTTAGTTAGGTATTGACCACTTTATTAACAAATAGGTCCACATACCACCGAACCATAACGGAGCCTAAGGTTGCATGGTTGGTAACTGAAATAATGTAATGCACTTCTTGATTGAAAAAATGAATAGAACAAACAGATCATATTCATTAAACTTTAATGATTTCCAGTGAAATTCTCTGAATCTGTTTTACGCAAACATCTTTGAGATTAGAGGCAACTGAAATATACCAGAACTAGGCCAACCAGAGCCTTTTATATTAATAGCTCAATTGTTATCTTTTTCGTCTATTCACAGCATGCTGCTGGTTCCCACCCCCCCCCCTTCTATTTCTGCAGTTCTTTCATAGTTACATAACCGGTTGCTCTGCTTTATCAAATATACAGGAAAGAATCCATTTATTCCGTACAAATGGATTTCTAACCGAATCTAGTGAACATTCTTTATTCTTTTTTATTGTTTAAAGCTTCTTCATTTATTCTTTAAAGCTTCACCTCGGCAAACTATGGTTATATTTGTGCTTTATTTTATTGGTTTATTTTTATTTTAAGCCGACATCCTATTACCAAATAGTCGCGTTGGTATTGTTAAAAACCATAGTGTAAAATCCTTTTTCTGTGTTGAATTGCATAATACGTTTATATAAAGCAATACGCAGTTTCTAGCATCCAATATATTATTATATTGCAGGTTAAATAAGCACTCGGATACAATGTTAGTGTCCGAGAACAGAAGTTACCTCTTGGCATTTTGAATCAAACAGGCATTTTGTCTGCTATAAGATAATTCTAAATACATAACATGTCTCACGTTCCAGTTATCAATACATTATACTGTTAGTTTTGTTGCTTCTTGTAATAAAAAAAAAGGAGTCCTGCACCGTGGCGTAGCGGGCTAAGGCAGCAGGCCCGGGTTCGATCCCACCCAAGGGGTGCTGATTTTAAGTCCCGGATATAGGACCGGTGCCCACTCAGCATCGTGAGTAAAGTGAGGAGTTTACCCTAGGTAAGTGGCCCTGGTCACGAAAACCAACGTTCTGGCTGGGGGATGCCGAGATGCTATAGATAGACCACGAACAAAGTGCGGTCGGTTTGCGCATGCGCGAGCTCAGTCGTCTCCCCTCCTCAACAACCAAGCATTACATGACTCCCTCCCCTCCATACGTTGACCAGTGCAGTGCAGAGTAGCTTGCGCTATAGAGGGAAAAAATAAGAAGTAAAATCTGCATTACTATACCTTGGTATCTAGTTTCTAAACCAAGGCATAATATCCACCGATTTTATTTCTCATTTTTATACTTTATTTACTAAATACATCCAATTTTGCAGATACAGATTATATTATGAAACTTAACTACTTATCTAAACTAATCTACTGCTACTGTTTCCAGTAGCTTACAATAAAATCTAATCGTATTTCTGCTCAACAGTCCTCTAACAAAAGAAATTTAACAATCCAATCTAAATTAAACTATTATCACATGTTTGTTTCTACTGAATAATAACTAGACTGTTGGTACTACACTATATAAGTTTTACAATTTTAGCCTGGTGTCCATACCCTTCCTCAACAAGTTATGTGATTTGACATCAGGAAAAGGAGCAGTTCATCATTTCGTCGTTTGTTCCATCCTAACTTTTATTAAATTGAAATATCTTCTTTCTCGTCTAACTGGACCATCCTCTTCTTCCTCCTCCTCCTCCTCCTGCCTGCCTGCCTGCCTGCCTGCCTGCCTGCCTGCCTGCCTGCCTACCTGCCTGCCTGCTTCAATCCTGCCCGTAAAAATCCAGTTGCTTTCGTCTGTTAATTCTCAATATTCTCAATCGTTCAGTTGCTGACTGGTTATTGGGAATGTAGATGCTGTTCCTCCTCCTGCTCTACTTGGCAGGATGATCTGCTCTACTCGGTTGGATGACCGTCCACATCTGCCGTGCGTAAGTGGGCGTGAGGCCGGCAGTCGGGTTGGCAGGCCTTGGCCCTCTTAGGGCTGTCGCGCCAGGGTTTATTTTATTAACATGGATCCTGAATACTACTTGTATTATAAAATGTATAAATTAAAGAATGAATGCTAACTTAATTTTTTACAGTTAAGTAGTACTTAGTTAACAACAGAAATGTGACAAATAATTGAGAATTGCGTAATTTCAAGGCTAGAAAAAACTTATTTTTTAATAATGAGAATTAGAGTAACATTTACTTTTATTTTAGTTCTAGATCGAAATGCAGTATGTGTAGCAATATATGTAGGAAAATGTTTTAAATTGCCAATATAACCTTACATTTCTTGTAACACATGGCAACAAAATCGGGTAAAGAATTTGTGCTGTGCCTGTAAATATCGCTGTAAGGAAAATATGCTCAAGAGCATTCTTTAGCAAGCGAGCGATTTCACTGCGCTAGGCATTTCAGAAAGCGAGAGAGAGGTCGGAAGACGGAGCACAAAGAGGTACTTTCTCGAACTTATATTGCGGGGTCGTGGCCGGCAAATTACAGCTTCTATCCCACAGTTCATGTAACCATCTGGAGACTAACTGCAGAAAGAGTTGGATTGCGTAAACCGAAGTATCTAAACTTTTCCCAAGTGAACACAGACTTTGTATGAGCTAATGTGTGCTAGCACAAACATAAACACAGCAGTGAAGATAACAAACAATAATACTTGCTTTGCTTTGCAGTCCTCGTGCAATTTAGAAGTCAATGTAAGGTACTGTAACCTTTTAAGCAACAACTATGCCCCTGTACTGCTACAGAAAGAATATTTGTAGGTGTGAGTGTTAGGTTAATATAAAAACCTACCATTGAAGAGTCATATTCTTTTGACGCATGCGGGTACGACCTGATTTCAGCTCATAAATTACCAACGGACTAAAAAGACGTCTTTGTTTACAATGTCATAGAGTGAAAGAGTATTCTTCTTGTGTTATATGTATTTCTTCGTCCAGACAGACAGAGATGAAATAATGTTAAAAACCTCTGAATGAACTCCATGCTAATGCAATAGAGGTATGCACTGAAGTTTCTGGATATCTAACCTAATAATAAACTTACGTGAATTTCGCCAGATTTGATTAACAAAATTGAAATAATTATTCTTTATAAGTTCTTTTACTTTTTATTTTTCAACAGTCTTTAACAGAAATCTCAACAACCAACGTTCATGTGTTTCCTTAAAACAAAAATATAACATAAAACGATTGACAAAGAGTAAATTACAACCCATTATAGAATTACTGCCTCTACAGTACTCCCTTTCCAGCCAATATTTCACGTTATAATGTTTACACCTTCACAAGAAAATCGATTAGGAAATTGAACAGTTGTACCACTTCTTGTTTGGAACTGATACCTTGTAGCTATTGATTCTCATTCATTTAACATAGTCGTCTGGAATTGGGCAACTGCATGAGATGTTGTAGCCCCAGAAGGTTCGGTCATTATCTTGTCCTTGTCAGATAACAAGAATGCTGTCTTCAACCAGTCGATTGAGATGTTGACTTCATTTCCATTGATTTTAAAGTTAAAATAATTTATTTTCGATCAAGTACAGGAAAAGGACCTCCGACCGCCTCCGAATCATAGGCGGTAGCGTATCTTCCTCTTATTCAAAAGAACCCGGTTTCGAATCTCGGACAGGGTGAGTTATGTAGATAAGTTTTTTTTTCTGGAAGTTTCCCTTATCCTTAAAAGGTAAATTTCGGGTAACTCCTAAGCTCTATGAACCTTGGACTCCTTAGAGTATCATTTCATCCAGTTCATTCATCGCCCGGTATGACTTAACGTTGAAAGACGTAAATTAAAAAAAAAAGTGCTTCACCCTAGGGATACGGATGAAAACAAGGGTGCGTATCCTTTATATATTTGTGTACAAAGATACTTCTTGCAGTTTTGCGATATATACATTGGCAGAGGTTTAAATTGCATACATCTAACATCTCTAACATCGTAAGTTGCTGGGGATACAGAGACGTAGATTTCCGCTGTGTATTCTAGGTTTGATCTAACAATAACTTTGTAACCATTTACTAAAACGCAACTTTAGCGCTTCAGCCCTTCGTTGCCATGATTATAATAATGTTAAGGGCTTTTATGTAATATTTTTAAGTTTTTTAGAGACGGTGTCCATGTAAGTTTGTAGTCCATTATCAGTCCAAGAAGTTCGCTACTTTTAACGTTTTCGAATTTGCTCTATTAAAGAACATGATTATTTTGTTTCTGGAAGCCTTTTCCAGGAGAAAATAACATATTTTTAGAGACACTGTCTAACCTACTAATATGTACAGTTCTCGTCAGATGAAGGATTTTTAACAAAAATTGATCGACATGGTTCGATTATTTTTTAAAACTTGTACATACACTTTCATACATTTAATTAATGGTTCCAATCCTTTTTATATTAGATATTTTTGTGTAAATATCTCATTTTGAATCTCAGAGAATGACTTTGATTCTAAGTTTAATGTTGTCTAGTTGTACGAGGCTGTTCAATAAACAATGATCATAATTTTTTTACGTTCGCAATTTTTCGCACTAAAATTCAATCTTATTATATTGTGTTAGCTCAATGTGAAACAAACACGCCATAGTAGTTTCAATGTTGGTACTCCTGGTTCCCGCCTGTGAGAACCAGGCAAGTTCAGACATATTCAGTATCGCCTACCGTTGCAATGGAAGTAACATGCAGTTAAAGTTGATGTTGGAGGAAGACCCGGAGTTTCTTTCAAACGTAATCACTGCTGATGAAACTTGGCTACATCATTTTGATCCTGAGAGCAAGCAGCAAAACTGAGTATGGAAATCTCCTTCACCACCAACCCCCAAAAAAGCAAAAGTGGTTGCTTCTGCTGGGAAAGCTATGGTCATCTCATTCTTTGATATTCATGGAATGGTTTATCAGCATGTTGTACCTGCACACACATCAGTAACTGGACAATGCTACAGGAATGTCCTGAAAACATTGCAATTCCATATCAGGCGCAAAAGACCACATTTCTGTGAAGCAGGCTGAATGTTGCACCACGATAATGCGCATCCGCATATTGCCAATGTTGCTGCTGAATATCTTGCAAAAATCAATTACTTTTTTCTATTCCCTAACTTGAAGAAACGCTTTCGGGCATGATCCATCAGAAGCAGTGGTGAAGGCTGCGGAGGCGATTTTGAAGGATCTTTCAAAAATGGTTTCCAGCATTGTCTTTGAAGACTGGCAGAAACACTAGGACAAGTGTATCACATTCAGGGGAGACTATTTTGAGAAGGACCATCAAAATTATGAGGATGAGTAAAAATACGTTGTCAAAAAAATTGTGATCATTCTTTATTGAACAGCTCGTATAAATTGCTTGGTGTCCTCTTTTACAGTAGCTAGCTCAGCCGGCTTGGCACCCAGGCCTTGAGCATTGCTGATAGCATAGTCACCTTTCGTCATCTACTCTAGTTTTCTGTTTCCCCTTATTGTACCAGAATTTTATCTTTTCCAATCTTTACTTTTCTCATCCATTTCTCTTTAGCTTTCCAAAAGATTCCCCATATTTCTATTTCTACTTTCATCCCCCCCCCCTAAACCATTTGTATGGCTATCAACTCGCCTTTCATTTTCTCCCATATTTTCTGTCTCCGTGCTCCTAGCTCTTTGCACTCTGTGAGAATATGAACTGTACTTTCTGTTTATCCATACAGTTCACATATGTACAGAACTTTCTCTTCCCCATTCTCTCTTTATTAACCCATAACACTTAAACTATTTTCTGTTTTCTAGCCATCCCCATATTTCTTGTCTTTCTATATCCTCCCTTCTGATTCTACTTTCCAATACATTCCTATTTCCTCGTTTCCATAAGTTCCCCATTCCTATATCTTCCACAGTTTTTTCAGCCTCTGACCACCAACTTTTTCTATTTCCCAATTTCTTTTGTGGATTTTTACATACTTTTAGGATTTCATCATCTTTTATCAAGCATTTATACCAAAATTTTAAGAGTCTTTCAATTATTGTACCTTTTCTTTTGGTTGTTCCTAATTATACTAAGGCTACTTCTCCTGGAGCTGATCTAGGCAATCCCAACATCTTTTAGCAAATTGTTTGTATAAGTGATCTATTTTATTAGTTACTTTTAACATCCCCCATATTTCTGTAGCATACATCCCTGACTCTATCAGTGTTCTAAGTTATATAAATACTTTACTAAAAGAAATAGTGTGTGTGTGTGTGTGTGTGTGTGTGTGTGTGTGTGTGTGTGTGTGTGTGTGTGTGTGTGTGTGTGTGTGTGTGTGTGTGTGTGGGTTTGTCATATTCGCATGACTTTCTCTCCCCATTCGTCAATAAACATTCTTCAAGAAGCGTACTCTTCTGTCTACTTCATATTAATCGCGATAAATGTCTGTGTGGCTCAGTTGTTTTGGAGCCGACCTACAGATCCTAAGGTCGCGGGTTAAAATCTGGCCCAGACCGATGGTTTTTAAGTGTGCTTAAAAGCGACTGCCCAATATCAGTGGATTTACTGGCTCGTAAAAGAGCTCGCAGGTCAAGATTCCAACACACGGAGGGGCTGATGTAACCTTGACATTTGACAGCCTCAAAATAATTTATTTTATAAATAAATAAATAATAAATATTGCTTATTTATGAAAATCTCTAGACGTGATAAGAGCGATATACTAGGACAGAGTTGCCATCGAGTGTAAAGTCTGTTTAGTTAACTCGTGTACACGTCGGCCTACTCCTTTGACGAAGCCTTATAATCGTTTTACAACACAGACCCTCCTTCTCGCAGTTCTTTCAGCAAGGTTGCCACCTTCCTCGATACGGCATGGGTATCGTACGAGGTTTCGTCTAAATAAATTATCTTATGTCCATTATTGCAAAACGTCCTTAGTTTTGATGATATATATCGCCAAGCTACAATTCTACTGGATTCCATAATAACCCTTATCTTATTCAAAGTGCGGTATTTGAAACCCAGCTCCTTTAGGAGGCCGCGCAAAGTGAAGCGCCCATAAGGAAAATCACAAATTTCTTGCAAATGTGCAACCAATTCATCTAAGGTGGGCGCTCTCCCTTTTGCATAGAATCTATAAATTTCTGGACGAATTAAATCGCATGTGAAATTATCTACTTTAGAGAAACATTTCCTTTTGTTTTCCCACTTGATCGGCGTCTTTGTTATTCCTTTCGTCACAATATTTCTTACTGTATTTATGTGAATACCCAG
The DNA here is from genome assembly GCA_030765055.1 of Mantis religiosa. Classification (NCBI taxonomy): domain Eukaryota; kingdom Metazoa; phylum Arthropoda; class Insecta; order Mantodea; family Mantidae; genus Mantis; species Mantis religiosa. The sequence continues at coordinate 189,846,604 of CM060951.1, forward strand.
AATTTATCATCAGGTTCATTGCATGACCCCTTACCAGCACATATTTATATGTGTTCAAAACAAGCGCTTGAATTTGCTTAGAAAGAGTTCCAGTTATAACTTTGTTTTTCGAGGCTTTTCCAGTAATATAACTCGGCCCATTTATTCACACTATTGTCATCACTTTATTTTCACTTCACTGAAAGTTATTTACTACTTCATTTGCATTTACCATTGCATTTCCCTCCCATGGTCTCCACATCGTGACACACAACGAATTTCTGCACGTAATGAAACAGATCAACTGGAAATTGAAACTTTAGCAACCGAGACTCCACGTGGAGTAAACATGCGACTGTCACTTCGAGAAAATCAGGGTTGCTATTGGTCCTCAACGACAGTGTTCCATTTCTGAAGTGTGGAGATAGATTTATGACGGTCATTAGTGGGCGGGAGGGTAAGTTTCCTTTGAGGGGCAACCTGCACTCGCGTTCACTAGACAGACTCTAGCTGAGGGTGACTCCTCTCCTTTTCCCCTTCTCCAGGTTTTTGCTTAGCGGCGTGGAGGTGCACGGGAGCAGCTAACTGGCATTGGCTATTGCGGACGTCTACACCCCTTTGTGTTCCCCGTAGGGGAAGGGATCCGTCCCTTTCAGCTGCCAAAGTGCGGGCGCGGCGGACCCTTAGCACTCGTGGTACCTCTGACGTTACTAGAGGAACCTCGGGCCGAACAGCCGAGCCCCTCCTTCGGGAGTTGTTCGGATTGGGATGGACTCGAGGGGGCAGTGTGTTCCCGAAACCCGTGGGAATCGGGTACGTCTTCGGACGGGGTTGAGGGAAGCCATTAATTCTCCCGGGTACTAGCCTGCAAAGCTAGTAGAAGGTGTGCTAGATTACCAGGCGGCCCCACCGAGGTTTTTCGGTAGTCTTCACCTTGAGTGTTGACGCGCGTAAGTGGCGTATCCACTTCCATCCCGTCTTGAGTCCATAGGACCAGATGGGGGGGCTTGTTATTCTCTAGGTCTTGCCCTATGTAAAGCACCTTGGAGGACGCCGAGCGCCCTTTGGGACAGCTCGGATACTCCCTGGTTGAAAAAAAAAAAAACCCTTTGTGTTTTAAAACAAATGCAAGTAAGCGGCGGACATTCAACATGTCCCGTTACAGAGCCCGACATCGACAAATTAATAGATAATAAGAATAAGAACTCCACTTAAATTATCAACTAATAATTATTAAATGTAGCTATAAAAGTATAATTCACAATGGTATTCAATACACATTATACACATAAAAAGTGGGTAAATATTTTAACAATCCGCCACTGAATCTTCCGCACGCTCTAACTCGCCCCATTATCTATTACGTCACCTAAAAGTTTAACTAGGAGGAGGAAGGTATCTAGCTTGTTTCCCCTCAATGACACCACTGTACTAGGATGAAGTGGCAGTCAAATCTTTTAGGGCTAGTCGCTCTTGTTGAATTGAAAAATTTTCCCAGGAAGAAGCAAAGGATGAAAAAATTGTAAGTATTGGAAATTTCAAACCAATAACAAGGAATATCTTAAAAAAAAATAGTTAACTCAAAACTGTTTTTGATACTGATTGAGTTCTTTAAGATCTTCATTTGTTTTGTAGTAAGATTTTGTATATTTCTTACGGTTTACCAATTATGTAAAAGTCATTCATAATGAAGAGGACTTCTGAGAACACTCCCAGAAAATTCAAGTTATATATTTCATTTGTCATGAAAATATTCAAAACAAACATTACAACCATTTTGATAACATCAACATTTTCGATGAAATTTCCATGGGAGGATGGATTTTCGAGAGTACGTGTGTTTTTTTTAGGTTGTTGACATATAATATAAAATCAAATTTTAAAAGTACAAACTTCTGCCATAAATACCTAATAATAGTGAATCATGTGTGCCTGCTTCTATTTTAAAATAGATTCAACAAGCTTTACTCATGTAGAGAGCACAGTTTTAGTTTATCCGATAATTTGACCGCAAGAGAAAAAAAAAAAAAAAAAAAAAAAATTATGCGGGTGCACCCACTTTCTCAAAAGCGTTAGTTCAGACAGGAGACAACGTGTGTTATGTTTCAAAGCATCGAATGGATGCAAAAAAATTCAAGAGATTGGATGGATGACTAGGTGTTTCTGCGTCTTCAGCTTGACGTGGAACGGGTATGTGGTCTGCAGCTTAAAGTATCGCCGCGTAAAATTACTTTATAATAACAATGATAATCGAAATGCTGTAAGAACATTCCGACGTCACTGCATCCTTGGACATGATGCACTGCCGTCATAGTATGCCATCCGTAGGGTAGGGGATCCGTCCCCTTAAGCTGCCATGGTGCGGGCGCTGTGGACCCATAGCACTCGTGGACAACACGGCATTGGGGCGGGTTTTCTCCGGGACCTCCGGTTTCCCCCGCCATCTCATTCCACCGGTGCTCCATCTTCATCTCATGCATCATCAGTGTCACCGCCTGCGGTGCCGTATGTAGTAAAAGCGGGCGTTAAACACTACACATTTCATTTACATTTCCTAGCACTCGTGGTACCTCTGACGTTACTAGAGGAACCTCGGGCCGAACATTCAAGCCCCTTCCTGATTGGGAGTTGTTCGTATTGGGTTGGACTCGAGGGGCAGTGGTTCCGGATACCCGTGGGAGATCGGGTACGTCTCCGGACGGGGTTGAGGGAAGCCATTAATATTCCCGCGTACTAGACAGCATAGCCAGTAGAAGGTGTGCTAGATCACCAGGCGGAGCTACCGAGGTCATATCGGTAGCCTTCCCATTTTGGAGTAAGTGGCGTATCCACTTCCATCGCGTCTTGAGTTCACAGAAACAGAGATGGGGGGGGGGGGCTTGTTAGTCTCTAGGTTTTGCCCAATGGAAAGCCTCACGGAGGCGCCGGGTGCCCTTTTGGGATAGCTCGGTAACTCCCTGGTCGAAGGAGGTCCGGGTCCTTGTTCCTACGGGTCCAGAACTAGTGGGAGTACAACCTCTGGCATTAACGTCATAGTATGCCATCACCACACGGCACAGTGGGACCAAAAACGGGAAATCTTGGCGAAAAGTATTTTGATGCCATTTTGTTAAATTAATTGGTGGACACGCATATACAAAACAAAATATGCAATAACTTATTTTGGTTTATATACTTCTCTAAAACTGTAAATTCATGTTTTGATCAGAATGTGCACGAACACTGCTTGATCCATTTGTAGACAAGTAAGTAAATAATTTAAGAAGCAGTCAATTGCCAGGATTATATCAGTACCGTCGGTGTTGCGGGATTTATTCCATTAGGAGTTATTTTACATGTCAGTAAGTCTTCTGAGGCAGACG
>CM060951.1:189850944-189973444 GCA_030765055.1 Mantis religiosa
AGGGAGGATAAAAGAGAGATGGAAAGCCCTTACAGTACCCAAAAGAATCAGTGCCGCTTCTCCCGTCTCTTCCGATTTATTGGTTCATGGACTAAGAAAATTACATTCCTTAATTGCTTCCACATTCATTCTTTGTTTCTCATTATTTAGTTTTACAAAACGATTGCACATAAAATGTTTTTCTTTTTTTTCATAGCTACTATTTACAAAATTCTCCGGGTTAGCAATACATTTTCCTCATAACATCGGGCATCCCAAGCAGTGGAAAAATAGCTTCATATATTGAAGTTGGACTCAGAAATACCATATTAATCCCATTCCTACTGTTTGTGAGCAGAATGCTTTGGCTAATAATGAATATTGAGCAAAACCTGGAGAAACGCCCCATTAAGGGAGGCTGGCTCTTGCGGAATTTTTAACGCGAACCTTGCGTTTACTGATCCGTTTTACCGTGGGATGTAAAGCTGTAGAACCTTTCGGGTTACATCAACTGGACATCAATTTCGCCATAATTCGAGTTCACCTTTTCTGTAAAAAGATGATTGCGATCCATAGAAGTTCTCCAATGTTCTCCAAAACTGTATATTAGTCCACTGCCGTGGTGTAGAGATAGCGTGTTGCCTCGCATTTCGAGTTTAGTTTAGGGCAAGTTACCTGGATAAAGAGTTTTTAGGGTTGTAGTGAATATCGGATGTTTAATCTTAAAGGACCCCGGGTTTGTTGGAGCATCACTTCACCCATTCATTTATCTTCCGACATGACGTGCAGGTTCAGGACTTTAAACTTCAAGATTTTAAAAAAGAATTCATTAAGTTCAACCTGCTAAATGTTTCGTTTTCGTTTCCAAGATGGGCTCATTTCACAGAAGGCGATACTTCTACTTCTGGCCCAAAACACTAATCTCTTCACTATGATTTTGCTACTTGAAGCGCTATTTTTTTTTTCTTGGAAGGTAGACTTATGTCATTTTATTACAGAAGTCTCCGGTCGTATTATTATAAAGTAATATGATTTCACACACAACTCCCTATCTCACTCTTTCTGTACACACCGTATGCATTGTACTGGTCATATAGTCGTTCTTCTATGTTGGCCTCATTCGGGATATACAATGAGCCAGAAAGTATTTGTATACCACTAAATCTCTAAAAGGAAATTGATATTCTGAAAAATATTTAAATGAAATAATATTCATTGGACCGACTGACAACAGCTTCAATAATATTTTATTTCCTATACAAAAGAAAAACAATTTATAAACAAAATGTTACTTTTATAAAAATAAAACCAAATTGAATATTTTTGAGGGACAAAAATAATCGTACACTCCAAATGCAGTGCAAATTGTTACAACAATTTTGGCATTCAATCTTTATCGGGTAATATTTAGCTTTAGTTGTACCCTCTAATCTTCTTGATATAGCAGTGGACATGATTTTTAATCCCTTTGTTTGGTATTTTGTTCCCTTCTTCAACAAGAGCCATTTTCAGTGTTTCTTTGTTTGGAAATTGTCATTTTCTTTATGCGTTTTCCCAAAAGAGGCCTGAAGCTGCTTAGGAAGGTTACATAACAACTGTAGCCGAGGATTAAGTGCAGTATGCCTTGGGCAATAAACACCCAGTGTCTCTTGGAGGCCCCTTTTCTCTACAGTGGTACTCAACTCTTGCTTCGGAATGCCCATATACCTCCTATGATACATTATTCCAGTGATAATATGGAGATCAGCAGACACCTAACACGCTGATGCAATTCCAAACAAGGTCGGATCCTCCACCATGTTTCACTGTTTTTTTTTTTTTTTTTTTTTTTTTTTTTGTTCTAGTTCCGTATTTGTTTTCCTCACTTTGCTGCTGCAGTCCGAGCCAAACCTTTTTTTTAAACAAGCTCTCACTCGTACCCATAAGTCTACAGTCTTTTCACGGACATTTCTATGCGTTTTATCCTGTTCTGTGAGCTGACATAGAACTTCCTCCGTGATAACCTGCCGTTGTATCCTTGGTTATTGCAAACAGATCTTACGTTTCTTGCTGAAATTATGTCTGTAACAATCTGGGAAGCAGTCATTCGCGTATTATATTCAATACAGTGAAGAATATTGTTCTCAACTCAAGCCGTGAGGATTTTAAGCCGATCAGTTCTAGGTTTGTTAAAAACAGATTTCCTGGCTCCTACCGTGTCAGTGATACTCTGTAGGATTGACCGTAATGTCTCTGCTATCTGCGATATCTCGGTGAGGGTTTTGAGAATATTGTTGTTGAGATTATAATTTTTCTCACTTCAATAATCTTTCATTCCTTCTTTGGCTCATTTTATTTCACTTTCGCTAACCACTGCGTTTATCAGTCTGTGCATGCCGGCCACTTGCTGTGAGACAAACGAACGCAGACTACTCAGAAGGGTAGCATGTGACGTAACCACTGTCCTTAATGTAGATCCCTTTGATGTACGAGTACTTTTTGTGACTGAGAAATTCACAAATTAACTTTGTTTTTATAGAAGTGACACTTTGTAACTTATTTCTGTTTTCTTATAAATACAATATTATTGAAACTGCCACCTGCCGAACCAACAAATATCGTTATATCCGTTAAAAATTCTTCTGAATATCAACTGTCATGGAAGGTTCTGTACACTGTTTGAGAATACTTTTCATTCTCACTGTTTCAATGGCTACGAATGATCTGGATAGGCTTAGTTGCATGCATGAAGCTCAAACGGAACATCACTGAGTATATACTCAGTGCATTTATAAAATAAAACAAGAATCACAAAATGTTCAAGGACTCCACACCACAGTTAAAACATGTAAACAAAATATTTCGGAAACGAATAACGCTATAAATAACGTATATGTTTTAATCAATTCTAAATGTTTTCTGAGAAAATTTTAGTTTATCCTTTTGAAGTTTATCTAATGAAAATTAAAGGGACTTCGTAGGCCAGTCGTGCGGAAATCGAAGATAAACATTGTGTTTGTCATGCAGTTATATTAGCTGAATTAAAATCATTTACAGCCGATTTGAGAAAATGGAAGAAAATATAACAAAACGGAACAGTTATAAAATAGAGTTGAGGAAGGAAGACTTTCTTTTAACTTAACCTGGCTATTTGATAGTAGTCTTATTCAAGTATTAAGTGTGATGTGTATCCGTCGTTTTATTTACGAGCTATGCTGTTCAGGTTCATAGATGCGTTCTAAAATCCTATTCTGACTTAAAGTATATTTCGGATAAATTTAGGTGTCACATTTTTTGTATGAAATACACATTTCGTAAATAGCGGCACAGGGATTAAAATGAATGTAGATAATATAGGGGGCAAGCGGAATCCCAAGGAGCTCCTTTTCTGGAGCTTCCGGGCTGCAGAAACATGCTTTTGGAAATAACACAGTAGAGTTGAGGAAATTTGGTCTCAGATCTTACAAAAAGGAATAAACATATAATTGTGAAAATCTGAAAACAAGCTAGGAGCCTCCCCTCCACCTCGCTTTTATGGCAAACTTGAATGCGGACATCATTCCATCTTTGCTTCCACGTCATGATGTAATCGCACGAGTTTTATAACGCACATTATTGCCTTGAGCAGGAAGTTAAATAACTACCTAGAAAATTACGAAATGGTAGAAAGGTTACGTCATTCTTTTTATTTCCTTTTTGCATTTCTTTCTTTAGTTGCCCCGAGCAGCTTTTGTACTATGTGTATGTCCAGCGAAGCCAGAGTAAATGAAAGACTTTGAAGTTTGCAATTGATGTGGATGTTATTCGCTCTTAAATAGTAAAACAGAAATGCAGGTTTAATCAACTGCTGCAAGATTTTTCAAAAATGCTTACTAAAAACTAGGTCATTCATAAAATGATGGAATATCCTTCTGTTGGTTACGAAAACATGCTGTTAATAGTTACACACTTTTATGACCGTATAGCTACTATTTGGTCTCTGTGAGATACCAAAGAAATCAATTAGTTACACATATTTTAATCTTACTGATATTTCCTTAAAAACTAAACATGTTTTAGCAGCAGTAAGGAGGGAAAGATGAAAGAAAAGGGGAAAAGTTTTGAATACTTTCGAAATCAATAGGTCTAATGCGCATGCAGTTGCTATTTCGTAAGTTTGTTATGAGTTTTCATCGGCATTTAAGCGGTTTCATTTGTACATTTACAAAGCAGGTATTTAGTGTATAAGTAAGAACGCAAAATGAATTTCATTATTGGTCTGGGCCATTGGCGGCCGATAAGGAAGGGCTGTGGTGCTGCAGCCCCTCCACCAGAGCAAATTTTAATTTTACTATTGCTGACTTAATTGCTTAAATTGAATAGATTACATCCGTATATATAAAGTCATTACAACAAGTTCATAGACTGTGCGGCAAGTTCATATGTGAAGCCGCTTCTCCCTCTTGGACTGCCAGGACAACTCACTAACGTGCATATTGCTTCCATTTCCCCCTCCGCTAGACCCCGCTTCACGTTTCCAGCCCGCCTCGTTAGCGTAGATGGTAGCGTGTCTGCCTCACGTTCAAGAGGTATTGAGTTCGAATCTCGGTCAGGGTGAGCTACCTGGATAAGGTTTTTCCGGGTTTTTCGTTATCCTTAAAGACGAATATCTGGTAGCTCTAAGCTCCATGGACCCTGGACACATTTGAGCATCATTTCACCCGTCTCATTCACCGTACGATATGACTTAACGTTGGAGGACGTAAAATCACCAAAAAAAAAAAAAAAAAAAAAAAAAAAAAGACCGTTTCCACCTACCGCGTGCCCCATAGCTTAGTGAACTCATTGGACTGCAATGCTTGCAGTCCCAAGAGCGGTGTAAGTGCAATTTGTGCGGATTTTCGTGAAATCGAAGTTTTTTTGAACTTTTTCACGGTGATTCAAATATATTTTTGTTTCCTGACAGTAAAGTATAATCAAATGTGACTTTTTATACTGGTATCAATGGTGTGATTGTAACAATAGAAATTCAGTCAAGTATTGAAAGTCGCTTCGTTTTGGCGCTTAAACACTGCAAGAGAAATGTGACATTAAAGTACGAGGAAGACCGATCCCTGTGTTAAACATTATTCAAAGTGCAACAAGCTGCCAAAAACAATATAGGAAGTGTTTCAGTCCTGAAATTTACACGAAATATGAGTGGATATGTGGCTATAAAATCAGCAATTCCCTGTTCTCTTTTCCTTGCATTTTATTTGGAATTGAAGACGATGCAGCCAACTTTGCACATGTTCAAAAGGGAGTTTCAGGCTTGAAGAGATTATATGAAAAACGTCATAAACATGAAATGTCCAAAACCCATGTTAATAACATGCTTAATTTTGCTACACTTGGGTCAGTAAATGTACAGACATGTTTAAGCCAAGCCTATAAAAATCAATAGATTGTCACAACGATCAAGTCCAAAATTTAGGGACACTCTTATAAAGATAATCAACTGTGTGAAATTTTGTGGTTATCACGAGCTATCCCTAATAGGGCATGAAGAGCATGAAGAGTCACAAAATCAAGGGATGTTCAGGGAGTTGATTAAATATACAGCAGAAATTGATTCCCTATTTAAGAAAAAGAAATTCCATAGAAAAAGAACTGATAGAAAACATCCCGAAGTTCAACGAGAGAGTGGTCAATAAGTTTGCTAAAAGGAAAGATCGCCGTTCATCTTCAAATAATTAAGCAAAGCTAAAATTCCAGTAACCAATGCAGCCCCCCAAGGTAAAGACAACATTAGCCGCCACTGGTCTGGACTGTTTCATTAGTTTATCGTTTAAATTATACATTATTTAATACAAGGCAATAAATGTTAGACATACATAATAAATATAAACGCTATTTAGAGAACTTACGTGCATATTAGTACTGTTAAATATAATTTAAAAAATAAGCGTACTGATGCTTTAAACGGCTAATTTTCTATTGTTCATTTTGCTATTGTTAACACGTGTGCAACATTAATGTTCTTTGCCCAACTATTCTTTCGTATAATCTCATTGCTGAAAATAGTGTGACCGACTCGTTGTGATGTCTTGATGTAATAGTAATTCCTGGAGCTAGTGGAAGTGTAGTATTAGACAAGGGCACGTGTATAAATCAAAACACGTAAACTAGCAAAATAAAAAGTAAACGAAACAAAACTGAAAAAGAAAGACGAAATCAACCAATAATAACAAACCTAATTCCCTGTTTCTTCTGAAATTTCGTAATTTGTCATGCTGATGTCCATTAAGTGGCATAAAGTACGTGGAAAAGTTATCTTATTTAAAGTGGTTTCATTTTAGGAATTTTAATTGTTTTTAAATTAACGTCCTCCAGTGTGTCATATCGGACGTTGAATAAAAAGTTACTCAAATGAGCCCAGGGGCTTAGAACTACCCGATATTAATCTTTTAGGATTGGGAAAACCTCGGAAAACCTTATCCATATGCAGGAAAAAATCTAAATACCTCTGAAAAAACTCAAAACAAAGCTCTCCATATTAAAACAGGAGCAGTAAAAACTACACCCATAACAGCTATGCAATCATATACATCCACCCATATAAGCAGACATAAACAAGCTATGACACCTCCATAAAAATGAAATCTTCCCAGAGAGCTAAATGGATACAAAATTATCCACCAAGCCATTTAAAAACACAAATTCCATCCTTAGAAGCATGCCAAACTCTTCTGAAAAATTTAGATGCAAACATATCTATTACATGAAAGGCAACAAATCTCCTGAAATATATTAACATAGACCATAAACCTTACACTGGATTCCATCAAGAAGAGACCCAAGACATAATCATGAGATCTACTGCTCTAGAATGAATAAACGAAAAATATCCAGAACCAGGGTGGCATAGAAATAGTATATATATATATATATATATATATATATATATATATATAGATGGGTCGCAAATTGAAGATAAAGCAGGCGCTGGAATGCATTGTATTCGGTTTTCTCAATATGACCCTGTGAGAAAACACATGACCAACTTTGATGTAGAAATCCATGGCCATCCATTTAGCAGTCAACAGCCTCCAGTAAAGACTCAATTGCTTTACAAAAGATGTAATACTAGTTGATTCTAGAGCAGTGATACAAGCGATGACATTAAACCAAGCAACCACCACAAAACCCACCATTGATATAACACAAACCATTAAACTACTCCGAACCAGAAACAAATTCGTGATGTTCCAGGGGGTTTCCTCACATATGGAATAGGCGGAAATGAAGTAGCTGATCAACTAGCAAGAAAAGGGGCCCAAATATATTCACAACAAAAACCAATTACATCAAAAACACTCAGGAGGGTCATACAGAGAAAAATTAAAAATACATACGTACCTAAGTGAAATAGCAACAAAAGAAGAATAACTACCGGCCATGATTGCCTGGCAGAACATCTACAAAGAATCGGAGTACTTCCAACAGCTCCAAACATATGCTGACGTGTCCTAGCTTAGACAAAGAACAATAAAACCAATCGAACATTTGTAAACTCTACTGAGATGCAATGAACAAATTATGAACTCTAACTCACAGTAATTATAACTTGAAAGAATGTAAGGAGCTAACAAATTACAGGAAAAAAATATGGGATAAGAAATGGGACAGAGTAAGTAAAGAGATATTGGCGGTACGCATGCTAACGGGGATGGGAGAAAAGCAAAATAGATGTGCAGGATATTTCTTATGTAGAATAAGAGAAAAGTGGATTAGGATAGAAGAAGAAGAGGTCAAGAAGAAATGACACCAAGCTGCTCAGGAAAACCAAAGGCTTATAGCCAGGGGACCTGAGTCAGGGATAAAATCTTAAGGTCAGCAATTTCATGTGATACAGCATGTTCTATGTTAAATTTTATTGTACTGAATTTGCAATGTATACTGTACAAATAAATAAATATAAAATATAACTTGTAATCAGTTGTGGTTATTTAGTTGCCTGTATACTGTAATGGATTGATTTCCAAAATAAAGCCATATGTAACAACACACCTTATCCACATAATTCACCCTGGCCAAGAATCAAACTCGAGACGTCTTGAATGTGAAGCAGAAGGCTATCACCGCGCTAAAGAGACGGGCAGGAAGGTCGATGGACGCACAAAATATAACTTGTAATCAGTTGTGGTTATTTAGTTGCCTGTATACTGTAATGGATTGATTTCCAAAATAAAGCCATATGTAACAACACACCTTATCCACATAATTCACCCTGGCCAAGAATCAAACTCGAGACGTCTTGAATGTGAAGCAGAAGGCTATCACCGCGATAAAGAGACGGGCAGGAAGGTCGATGGACGCACAAGAGAGCGAGCGAGATCTGTGTACTCCCCACTTCCTCTGAACTACTCAGTGGTAGTCACGCGAATAGTAGCATACCCTTTGTAGCAGTGTTAATGTGGTACTTATGGTTTACTGATTACACTGCTCAACGATGCAATCCGTTTTTTTTTTTTCTTCTATCACGTCAGGTTTTTGAGAAAATATAGAATTTGTATTTCATAAAATTTCATAGTAGGGCATGGGAAGTTACTATTGCTAAAGTATAACACCATTGTAGGCAAGGGCAATGAGTGTTTTAAGCACATATGTAGTATTTATAACAGAATGACCCTAGATAAGCTGAAAACAGGTGTTTTTACTGGACCACAGATCAGAAAATTAATATGTGACCTCAATTTTGAAAATAAAATGAACTAAACAGAAAAACTCATGGCAGAGCTACAAAGATGTTGTAAACAACTTCTTAGGAAACACAATGAGTCAAGATTATAAAACTAAAGTGAACACCATGTTGGAGAACTTGAGAAAAGTTAGTTGTAACACGAGTTTGAAGTTGCACTTCAGGACCAAATCAAATCCCGGCTATGGCATTGAATTTTTCAGTCTGATTCTACGTTTCCACAATTTAGCCTACCCACGGCCAGTGTGAAAGAACAATTAATTTCCATTAATTGACCTAATAGTGGTTAACTATAAAGCCCGGGCCTTAAAGTACTTACAATATAGTAAGTCACCATTAAGGTAGTTGTCTCATGTATTTATGAGAACTCCTAAGTGGTTTACCGGGAAAATACGAGTCAGTTGGAGAATTTAATGTCATATCGGCACGTTGGCCACAGTAGCACAATGGTAGTGCGGCTGGACGGAAACCAGAAGATCCGTGGTTCAAATCCCGGCTATGGCATTGAATTTTTCAGTCTGATTCTACGTTTCCACAATTTAGCCTACACATGGCCAGTGTGAAAGAACAATTTCGTAAAACATGTTGGTCATATTCAGAAAATGCAACTCAAAAGATATTTTCATTGTGTTTATTGACAGTTGTGTGCAGCTATGTCTAATTACTACATCATTCGTTTATCAATGCAATGAGATAATTTCAATGTGTGACATACGGCCACTGGAGCTATAATTAAAATGAATAAGTCAGCAAAGACTACATTATGCTATTACGTTTCTGTTCTTTACAAAGGAGGTAGTAGCTTAAGCAGTGCTATACACTCAAGAGTTCTTTAAAGGTAGCCATGCCCATTAAACAAATTATTGAAGAATATGTACCTAGAATGCAAACACTGTTAAGCTGTATTTTGAGAATTGGGAAATGGAAACTCTTGGAATTATATACAGTGCGTAACTTCCAAAATACACATTAGGAAGCATAATTATGCCAAAAAAATTATATAAATGTTTTAGCACAATTTTTATGCCAATATGTCCACCACCTTTATAACCTGGTTATTCTCCCTGTCTTCTTACCGGACTGAAATGCACTGTGCATTTCAATGGCTTCCGAAAAGCTGTGGGAACGAGGGCAAAGCCGTCTCGCGCACTCAACAGAAGTTATTTTAAGATCTGTATTTTAATGATAGCATTTGTTTTATTTGGATAGGAAACAAAAATATTATCTTCCTTAAAAATACAAATTTAGAAACGCTTTGAACTGTTCTCTCACAAAATATAAACTAACATTCGTTTGATCAGAAGATTTTAATAATTTAACAAAATCACGCTGCAGGTTCCTAACAGGTTTACCCATTTATCAAATTGCACTTCCCTAATCACAGTCCCGTCTCATGTCTCCTATATTAAATCACTCGATTGTAGATTTGCAGCGCTGGCTTCAGTTTGTAGGAATAAATTGACAGTATTCTAAATCATTACAGGGTTACTTTTAATTTTACTCAATGTAAAATGAGCTTCAAGTAAAACCAGTTTTGTTTCTAACTAATCAAACCTTTTAAATTCATTTTAACCAGTTACACGTTTTGGTTGTCATGTCTGTAACAGTCACATTTAAAACTAAAAGAAAAGCAAAGGAATTTTCAATTTTGCTATGCGAAAATGTGAAAAAGTACTTAATTTTTACTACTGCTTACCTATTATAAGTAGAGGAAGTATTGTATTCTGCAGAAAAATTCCATACCCAGATATCAACGCAAATAAACGTCCTGAGGTGCCAAATCTCTCCAAAAATATGTTTAGCAATACATATGTACGAGTATATATCCTTGGACCTGCCTCCCTGTTTGTCTATGAACTGCACAACTCAAACTAAATACCAAACTGGTATAATCAGACAGCAGTCTGATTTTTAAAATAAGATACATGAAAGCTGTCGAGCAAGGGATGTGGAGGGTTAGAGGAGAAGGTTGTTGCTATGGAAATGTAAACAATGATTACCACATTGGTTGTGTGGAAAACGTAGTTTGTTTAAGCGTTCAATTCCCTTGTGTGTTTTAACCTACTTTGTTTAAAACACTATTAAAATACGTCGTTATGGAAGCAAGGCCTAGTGGTGGTAGGATTATAGTTAGGCCGAGGAATTTATGGTCCAAGACAAAGATTAGCTTTTAGTCGGAGTGTTACATTGTATCAACCTTATTTGTTCTCTTGGGGAATACCTTGAACAAGAAGAGGAGAATTTGTTTCTTTACAATGAACCACTTAAATCAACCAAGTAAGGAAAAGGACTGCGTTTGTCCTTAAAATAAGTGAAGTGACTGCTTCTAGAATCTCTAAAGAGAGCCAGCTACAGCCAGGTCCATCATGACTTGTAACTCCTGGGAAACAAAGACCAAGAGCATCTTCATAGTTTTGAGTTAGATGTCATAAAGACACATGTGTGACTATTACACCCGAAAGGAGCATCCTGCCACACGTAGGTAAGCTTCTTTCGGCTCTAAAGAAGTAGAGCTATTTCAAGGAAGCCTTAGCTGTTTGAACAAAGTCCTCCGTGATCGGGATTTAAGTTGACAAAATAAATAACAGAAAACTATATGCGAAAGATGAGATATTGTAGCGCTAAGGGAAATGCTGAATAAGAACTTGTATCAAAATAGTGTGGTTGTATGGAACCTGGGTAAACGCCGGCCATACTATGTCCAAGCGCTGGACTGGCGGCACACTTTGACAGTAACACAAAGGGACGTGTGGGAAAAGGTGGCTGCTTTATTATTGGCCATACCGGTACGTCGTGTGGTTTTATTGTTGACGTCCTCCTTCCTATTCCTCAGATCAAAAAACTGGGGACTATTACGAAGACATGGACCATGAACGTGAACTCTTGCGGGTGAAAATTCCGGCACACCGGCGGCGCTGATACGATAATCTCAATTGACAAAACGGTTAATAAATTATTTTGAGAACAACTTATTTTTGTTTTTAACCTCCCGGCAGGCGCGCCGTTGTATAAAGTATAGCACCTGCAGTATTTATTGTTTATCTATGTTTTAACCTTGAGTTATTGCGTTGCCGGCGTGATGTATTCCATTGTTGATGCTTACTCGATAATGTGATGACTGCTGCTGTTTCTTTCCTTATCGTTCTCAGTTGACCTAGTGTATTCTAGGTAATGAGGTGCTGAATGTTGTAAAAATGTACTACACGCGCCTGCTCGTGTGACAAATACATGCCTATAATGCGTTTCAAATGGGAAGGGTTCTGGAGTCCAGCTAATCAGATGCCGTATCACACTCAGCGTTGCCAGCTTGTTACCCCACTCCTTTTATATTTCCCTCTCTCTCGCACACTCATACAACATGCAGGTCTCCTTGGCACAGGCGTAAGTGTAAGCAAATTATATTTTACAAACTTTTACAATGACGCAGTTGCCAAAATCAAAATTGGAAAAAGCATTTTTGCAAATTATGTATATTTTAAAATACTATAACTATATAGTTTATGAATTACTTGTTTTTCTATTCCAATGGAACTGCCAGTGGCTCATCCATATCGCTGTCAATGTCACTTACGTCAAGAGACAATTCGTCATTGTCACTGTCTTCATCGTCTGAGTCTTGCAAATTTATGATTACAGGTTCCAAAATCTCGTCACGTGCTATTTGTTTCTTAAAATCGCCTTCTTAAAGGTTTTCTGCGTGCCTCACGCAGTTTTCCCAGTCATATTGTGTTACCTTGTCAATTTATTCGTGAACAAGTCGTTTCACGTCCGCCAGTTTAAAAGTATTATTTCTGATTGCAACCCCCCCTTTTTATTTGAGCCCACAACAACTCAATTGGATTATATTGGCAATGTTAAGGTGGGAGGCGTATTACCTCGTGTTCCTTTTCAATTGCAAATTGATCCAGCTGATACACTTTTTCCGTATTTTTAAACGGAAGTACTCTTTGCAAAAACTCATTTTTAGTTTCTATTTCCGAAAAATTTTTGAAGAACGTGAACACCTTAAAAATAATACTTCGATCTGGACTTCGCAATTCCTGCCTTTTTGACTCGCCACTAAATTCACCGCAAGAAGCCATTGCACTATTTAACTCTTACTCTACTGTTGTGTAAAGAACAACTGAATGATATTGATTTGAACTCTCCAGAATAAATAAACACGTCTTATCCAGCATTCATTCATAAACATAAGCATACAGCATTCCACAGGCTAACAGGAAATTAAGTGTTTGCTTTTTCTCGAATTTAACACCTTGACTTATTCACAGTAATTCTTTTATCACGTCATGTCAATAGTTCAAATTTCAGTTCTGAGTAATCAAAAGTATATGTACATAAATGCATACCAACCACTTTGAACTCTCTAGAGCAAATAGAAATTACGCACCATTCATAAACAAAGATATGTGACCAGACACGTTCTACCAGGACAGCCGGAAATTTATTGTTTCCTCTCGCTCGAATTGGATTATTCAAAGTAATTCTTTTATCACGTCATGTCAAATATTTACGTTTCAGTTCTGAGTAATTACAAATATACTGTCACCCAATTAGCGGAAAGCGCAACCAACGACAGCTGAGTAAGGGGGCCAAAGGCAGCCAACCACACCCTCCCATTAGTCTCTGTCACTAACTGAGGGGGATGATTAGGGAAATGTCACTTGTCACTAGCCGCCTCCTTCCCCTCTTCCACTGCCATCTGGAACCTTCCTGTGGATTCACGGAAACCAGAGACTTCTAGAAGACGGTGATATTCCTATAAAAAGGGCTGCAGTGAGTGAATTGTGTCAGTCAGTCAGTGTTTGGCGAACAGCTGTAAGAGTGCAGCGCTAGTGTAAGAACGAGAAGACTGTGCAACGGAAGAATTTACGTAATTGTGAGCGTACAGTGGAATTGTAACGGACGAACTGGTGAATCGTAATTGTGTGCATTACGTAATTCTGTGTAATTGGCAAGTGTTTAACTGTAAGTCGGTGGAAATAAAAAACATTTTTAAGTGGTGCAATTGGACTTTTCATTTCACGAACCCACAAAGCCACAATACGTACACGCATACATGCCAACCAATAATTATGTACATACAGTGCTTAAGTCGCGATTTATTCTTATAATACAGGTAATAGTGGCTTATTTATTTGTATTAGAAAAACTATTTGAGCTAAAAATATGGGGTTTTCGTGGTTATGTTAAATACATTACTCTCTACCTTCCACATGGATCAATTTTGGCAAAATCTGAATTTTTCTCATAGCGCGAATAGTATTTCATACAGATTTATTAGGTTGGCGCTCGTCACACACCACTTAGTGGGAACGCAATACGACAACACCGCACGACTCCGATTGCTTGCTCGTCTAGTATCGCTCAAGAACAAACACCTTCGCATTTGAAACACATAATAGTTCTGCGGTCAGAAATGTGCGGAGGTAGGTGTAAGTGTTAGGTGCACCTGGCATTACTTTTCCGAGTAGTGTATTCTTTAGCTTCTAAATCTGGTAATGTATATGTGCATTTATTTGTTGTTTGTTTATTAATTTCAGGTCAGACGGTTTATTAGTCGAAGCTATTCGCAAGGTACTTGAGAAAAGTGAGAATGAAACCTATGATGTTTTTACAGAGCTAGAAGAAAGTCATGCAGATTTGAGTGACGAAAATCGGAAACCACAACTTTGCAGAGTGGTTGGCGATGAGCTAAAAGAAGTGCAGTAATTTTTTATTGGAAGAGACAAAAGTTAAACGTTGGTGTAAAAATGAATGTGTGAAAACTTCAAAACCATAGCGAAAATACATTGTCAAAGCTGTTTCGTGTTCAAAGAGAGTTTTTATGAAAGAGCAGCTTGTATTTAGAGCACAACTTAAAACCTTACCAGCCGATCTCACTGTATTTCTTAACTCCTAAACCTCTAGCAAAGAAACGAGGAACGTGCCTCTGATGTGGATGTCGAAGAAATTCATCCACTTCAATTAAATGCGACAGATGCAAAAAACTTTTCTTGCAAAAAGCATAAAAAAGCAAGTCGGCTGCGAAAGATGCGTGCCTGCCGGAAGGTAAAGTAGGCTAATACAAATTAAATCTGAATGTTTAAGTTGATGTGAGATGAACTCGAAAGCTTATTTTAGTTAATTGATTTCCATCAATTAACTAAAATAATAAGAGTTAAATGATGAAGCCTGGACTCAAGTACTTACGATAGTAAGTCGCCACAAACGGTGTATCTCGGATGCGAGAGCCCCTAGTGGTCTACCGGGGAAATATACGAGTCAAATGGAGAATTTAATGGCATGACGGCACGTTGGTCATTGGTAGCTCAATGGGTTAGAGCGACTGGACGGAAACCAGGAGATTCGTGGTTCAGATACCGGCCATGGCATTGAATTTTTCATGTTTACTATCGAAAGCTTATGTTTCGGATGTTGAAAGGGTTAAGAGGGTGATACGCATAACTTGCTATTTGCTTCTCGGCAGCATTGCAACTCCCTACGTGGAGAAACATGACATTCCATATCTTTTTTAAAAATCAGACTAGAACGAAGTATGTCTCGGAACTGGTTAATCCCAGAAAAATGACATTGTGTACTTCAGCTAAATCTACCTTTATATGTAGTAAGATTTTGTCTATCTCTTATGATTTACCAGTTATCCAAAGATAATTGATAATGAAGAGGACTTCAGAGGCTTTTCCCAGAAAATTCAAGATATATGCATCTCATTTGTCATGAAAATATCTTAAACATGTATTTCAGTCAAAATCGTTAGAATCGTTTTTTTTGTTGTTGAGAAAATTAACATTTTTAAGGTTTAAATATGCAATTTAATAAAGTTTATAGTAAGATGATATTTAGGAAAGTAGCCTAGTCCTACTTACAGATTAACAGATCCTACTAGTCCACCGATGGCAGTCAGCAATCATTGTGTATGGCATGGTGAATTTTGTCACGTTCTTGTTGATCGTAACGGTTTTGGGATGCTCCGAGAGTCTGTAATCTTGAATGGATGATAGTTCACGCTTAAATGCATCAGCCCAGGTTTTAATTATTAAAAAGAGGAAGAATCCATTAATGTTGAATCTTAAGTTCTTTGGCGATGTTAATGTTAACTCCTTTAAAACGTAATATTTTGTCTTTTTTTTTACGACCTCCAACATCATATCGGACGATGAATGGAATGGGTGAAATGATGCTCAAATGAGCCTAGGGTCAATAGAGCTTAGAGTTACTCGACATTCGTCTTTCAGGATAAGGGAAAACCCCGGAGAAACCTTATCCAGTAACTCACCCTGACCGAGATTCGAACTCGGGATCTCTTGAACGTAAGGCAGACTCGATACCACCACGCTACTGAGGCGGGCTATATTTTACCATTGCTCATATTTCAGTTGTATCTTGTATCCACTTTTTAGAAATTTTTAACGCATATAAAGTGTTAAGCAGCAACACAATCGTCATAAACAGGCAACTACATTTATGCATCTGAGATGTTATAAAGGACATTCAAAATATTGTGACTTTGTGAGGTCGTAGACTCAAAAGTCCAAATTGCCGAAATTCAAAACGTTCTTTATTTCGGTAGAAATACACATGGTACACTTGCTGATTACACAGAATTACGTAGCGCACACAATTACAAACCACCAGTTCGTCTGTCACAGGTCCACTCCACACTCGCTACTCGGCACGTTGCCTTAAAACTCTGAAATAACTCTAACTCGTCCAATGCATCGCTTATATACAAAAATTGCAGTATCTGGAAGTTTCCCGGCTATTAACGAAGCATCATCACAGTCTTTCAAGGCGGCAGGAGAAGGGGGTCCAGTAATTTCTGGTTACTTCTCTCCCCACCCCGTCTCTCGGCACGTCATTAGCGCTGCGCGTTGGCGTGGTTTTAACGCTATCGGTCTCCCTCACTCCCACAGCAAGAGCCATTCCGTCACACGAGTAGACGTGGTCTCGATGCCATCTGTCCCTCTCTTTTTGCCAGCTGGTCGTATGTTCGACGATCGGGTAACAATATGAAATTTAAAAATTATCATAGTAATTTTACTATCTTCACAGCATACAGTATATAAAATTCTTATTCCTACACATCAGGTTTTCAATAAAAAGTCATTCTCTACTTGCTTAGAAACTTGTGTTTTTCTTTTAGTAATTTATATGTACCTGATAAACCTTAAACAAAAAATCCCAATGATAAATTTCATTTCAAAACCGGCACTATTGTATGAAGTAGCTTAATTAAAGAAGTCGTTCCCAATTCGAACGGTTGTTAAGAATGACAACTGCATTGTAAACGGCTTCAATATGCATGTATTTCAAAGGTCGCCTAGGCTCCTGCAGTCGCAGTTGTAGACGTTATATCACTATTAGTAAAAATGGGTTAACAAAGGGAGCTTAGTTCTGATCTGAAACAAGTAATTATAAACTTGGCATTTAGAGGGTATTCTCTTAGAAAAATAGTACAAAAGATAAATAAATCGCATTCTACTATACAGTACATAGTAAATAATTTAAGGAATGAGGTTCTACTAATAATTTACCATGAAAACCTAGAGAAAGCAGACTGAATGCAGGAGAGGAACTTTTCATTGTAGGCAGAATCCGAGAAAATCCAAAATTTGCTCAATTATGTTGAAGATGTGTCTGAAAAGATGTCTGACCAAACTGTTCGTCATGTTTTATGGAAGTACGGATATCATGGCCGAACACCCAGGAGGAAGCCTTATGTATGTAAGCTCAGCAAACAGGAAAAAACGAGTTGCATTTGCAAAGTAACATATCCAAAAGTATCAAAACTTCTGAAACAGCTTTATATGGTCAGACCAGACTAAGATAAACTTTTGGGTCAGATGGGATAAACAGTCTGGAGAAAAGCAAATTCAGTGATCCCAGAAACACTATTCCCACAGTTAAGCGTGGTGGTGGTTCCATTATGATTTTGGCCTGCATGTTGTCTAACGGTGTTGGTAATATACAAATTTATTGACGGTACTATGGACCAACATATGTATTTTTACATTTTAAAGAACAACGTAAAGCAGAGTGCCCAGGAAAAGGGCATGGCTCCCGGTTATAGATTTCAACAGGACAATGGCAGTAGACAAAAGGCAAGACAATATGAATTGGTTAATATGGAATGTACTTCAACTACTGCAAACACCTCCTCAGAGGCCAGACCTGAATCCAATAGAGCATTTGTGGAGTATTCTGAAGAAATGAGTCCCTAGAAGCCAAGTAAGGTCTAAACAAGAGCTTAAACATGTGGAGGAAGAATGCAACAAAATCAGTCCAGCAGAATGGAGAAACTTCGTTATTAGTTCTATGGAGAGAATATGTGAGGCAGTTATTAAAGCCAAGGGATACCCAACAAAGTATTAGATTGTAAATTGTGTCTTTGTTATTCAACTATTATTTCTAATTTACGAATCAAAAAGTTGTACAAAAATGGTCATGTTTCTTTAACAGTTTCATTTAATTTAGTTTGTAACTTCATATGTTAATATTTAGTTACTTCCTGATATAGTATTTATTATGTTGTTTCACATGTATAAGAAAAAATATTTATTTGATTGTTTCTTCTAACAGATATTAAAATATTTTCTTAGAAAACGAAGTGTAAGAATAAGAGTGTTATACACTGTATATGAATGTTATACATTGTATACGGGCCGAGAACTTTTGATACAAATAAAGCACAGATACTGCTATAAAAATAAATCATTATAATTCTTGCTCAAGAATAACAGTAATACTTCTACTAGATTTGTTTGTTATGTTTCTACCTGTTGCCTCGTTATGCAACTAACAAAATAAAATATTTTTGTTGCAGGTCCTTTGTTGGCAACAGTAGTGATTTCATTAACAGGGCAGATCCTTAAGGCTGTGTCACCGAAGTTTGGAAGTCTTGTAGCAGAGGAGGCAAATCGTAAGGGCTACTTGCGACATATTCACTCACGCATTATTACTAATGCGGAAGAAATTGCTTTCTATGGAGGGCACAAGGTACATGTTCTGTTGTGTTTTAATTCGACACCTCTACAATTGATTTATATACAGTAACTTTTTATGTTACAACATGCTCTCCCTTTAATTTGGTATAAAAATACAGGGTGTCCATAAAAATATTGTCATACTTTAGACTGGTATTACGTTGCTATAATAATTTATTTAAATGAAATTGGTGAAATTCAAAAGAAAAACTCAAATATTTTATATCTTTGTGTACGTCAACAATGGACTAAATCCAGGAATCAAACATAGAAACTAAACTAAATGCACTCAGGTTTCTGATTGTTCATTTCATTGTTGTATATTTAGCAGGCAGGTTGAAGTGAATGTTTTAAAAATTGCGTAATTACTAAATAAGTTTTAAGGAGGTGTTTTGACCTGCACTGTGGTGTAGTGAATTAGGGCGTTGTGCTTTGGCTCCCTGCCACGGAAAGCGCCCGGGTTCGATCCCACCCTTGGTGGTTGTGGATTTTAAGTCCCGAGTATAGGACCGGTGACCACTCAGAATCATGAGGAAATTGAGTTACCACTCAGCATCGTGAGCTACGCTAGGTAACGAACCCTGTTCTGGAACTTAATGGCTGGGAGTGCCGAGATGCTGACCACATATCCTCCCCATATAGGTTGGATGATCGCCCACCTATGCCCCACCGGCGTGAGGCTGGCAGTCGGGTTGGCAGGCTCTGGTCCACTTTTGGCTGTTATGCCACAGTTACGTTTAAAAGGTGTTTTGGAGTATCTTCGCAGTAGAGTCTGGTGTAGGTTCAGCATGCTTTTTGGTGAAGGTTTCAACTTTAAGCTCCTACACACACATCAATTTTTAAATGGTACCGCGATTTTGTAGGTCATGGCTGTATGTCATCAAGGAAAGGTCATTTAGAAAAATCATTTGTCAATGCAGGGAGACCATGTATGCAGTCCTGAAGTCTGTCCATACAGCAGCATTTACTTTCCTATATCCATCATATCAAAGAATGTGCTTAACACGACTGAAGCTTCACCCATAAAATGGCCGACTGCTATTTACTTACACCCTCGACATAAGAGAGCCTGTGTTATACGTTGTTGTTTTCTCCACATGGCACACACCATCCACCGTTGCTGCCACTCGGGGCACACCACTTTACTGTTGATCATTCAGTTGACAATAAAATTTTGCAACTCATAGACTTGAAATTCAAGCCTTTTGGCTTTTCATATGTCTCTGTTACTCCACAAGCCCAAAATCCAGGTCTGATTAAAGCTCAAGTTGTTTTCACACAGAAAATTGTTGCCTTTTTATTAAAATACAAGAATTTTGGTGTCTTCATGAAAAAGAATATCCTTTAAACAATGATATTATCAAATTATAGATGAGTCGTATTTATTACACATCAGCTTCACTTACCTACCTATATTGGGGACATGTTTCGCGAACTATCCTTTGCATCGTCAGCTCTAATCCCTATAATTTAATAATTATTTCGCTTCACTGTGTTGTTCCAATAAAGTTAAATTTCGATATAATGATGTTATTAATTATTTTGCAAACTATTAAGTACATGAGACAGATTTTCTACCTTCTGTTGGTTGGTAAACAATTTTGTTTTCATCTTACATATTTTAGAATTCTGTGCCCTAATCTCCATTTGGGTGCATTTTAGTTTTGATACCAAATCGTCATGTGTTTGAACTTCAATTGGATACTAGCGTCATCTGTATTAGTAAGCAGTATATCACTGTAGACATTTGAAGAATTGCTTCATTTGCACTTTCTTACTTAAGTTATACATAGCTGGTTCATAACTATTTTGCGCCTGGTTTTTACTACCGGTATCTTGTGTTCTGGACTTCTGGAGATATACTGGGTACACTGCCTGGCTTCAACATTCTGTATTTTAATCTGGATCTATAATCATAATTTTTTAAATGCTTACTGCACACATTGGAAGTGTTTGAATTTTAATTTGGTACAAAATCTATGCGTGAAATAACATGAAACCATTGTTTCCTTAGATTATTGTCAACTGGACGTATATGGAACAGTATTCCTTTATTTTAGTTAATTGATAGAAATTAGTCATTTCCTCATACTAGCCGTATATAGACTAAGATTTCAGATAGAGTCAACATGAAAAATTCAATGCCATGGCCGGGATTTGAACCACGGAACTCCTGGTTTCTGTCTGTTGTTCAACTCCCGGCCATGGCATTGAATTTTTCATGTTGACTCTATCTATTCCTTTATTTTTGCCCCTCAAAAGGGATTACAACAGTATGACATATAAAATAAAGGAAATGTGTAAACTGTCAAGTTTAAGACTTGGAAGTACTTAAAGTGAATGTTTATCATATTATTATTGTTGTTATTAATATAACAGAGCGGATTGATTTATTTCAACGAGTGCATGCACACCCCGCAAGTCACAAGGCACAGTAAATAATGAGCTATGTCCATTACAGTAACAATCCTTGTGTTATCAAACTGATCTGTAATTGCAAAATTCCACATTTTCCTCACCTTTAAAACACTGGAACTTAACATTACTGTCCTCCACAGGAAAGATAGTCTCCGACGGCTGAGATGCAGGGGGGGTTGGCAAAGGTTTCCACACCCTCCCTGGACAGGTTTATGACACCCCATGTCAGTTCAGTTATAGACCATTCAAAAACATTCTGACGACTTCTACTTTTGTGAATGAATCTTCTTGATTTTAGTATACAGAGTGAATAGGGCGCATGTTTTTTTAAGGGTCTGCTCCTTGTGTGACAGAGGTTCCTTGCCACACACATTCGCTGTCGTTGTCCCACAGCACATTCCTTACAGGTGCAATCTTTGCATTGCTATACTATACAGGCTAGTGGCTTCAAGACGGACAGTAGTGCCAATACAGAAAGTGTGCAAAGTTCTTCCAGTAAGCAGCAGTGAATTGCCAAAGTTAAAAGATACTGCAGTCGGTCATGCCCCTACAAAATGTAATTACTACATTTAAAGGTGAAACCTATTGAGTGATGATACTGCGAAACAATTAGACTTCTGGAAATTAATTGTTCTTTCACACTAGCGATGTGTAGGATGCACTATGAAAAGGTAGAGCCAGACTGAAAAATTCAATGCCATAGCCGGGATTTGAACCATGGATCTTCTGGTCTCCGTCCAGCCGCTCTAAACCATTGAGCTACTATGGCCAACATACCTATATAACATTAAATTCTCCAACTGACTCGTGTTTTTCCCGGTAAACCACTAGGAGTTCTCATAAACACATGAGAAAACTACCTTAATGGTGACTTACTTTAAGGCCCAGGCTTTATAGTTCGGGCCACTATTAGGTACAATTAATGGAAATTAATTATTCTTTCACACTAGCCGTGTGTAGGACACACTATGAAAAGGTAGAGCCAGACTGAAAAATTCAATGCCATAGCTGGGATTTGAACCACGGATCTTTTGGTCTCCGTCCAACCGCTCTAAACCATTGAGCTACTATGGCCAACATACCGATATGACATTAAATTCTGCAACTGACTCGTGTTTTTCCCAGTAAACCACTAGGAGATCTCGTAAACACATGAGAAAACTACCTTAATGGTGACTTACTATGATATAAGTTTCGTGCGTCCTACACACGGCTAGTGTGAAACAACAATTAATTTCCATTAATTGTACCTAATAGTGGTCTGAACTATAAAGGCCGGGCCTTAAAGTACTTACAGCATAGTAAGTCGCCATTAAGGTAGTTGCCTCATGTGTTTATGAGATCTCCTAGTGGTTTACCGGGGAAAAACACGAGTCAGTTGGAGATTTTAATGTCATATCGGTACGTTGGCCATAGTAGCTCAATAGTTAGTGGCTGGGCAGAGACCAGAAGATCTGTGGTTCAAATCCCGGCTATGGCATTGAATTTTTCAGTCTGGCTCTACCTTTTCAATTAGACTTCTATGAATTTATTGGTACTAATGTAGGATACTGAAAATCTGTTAGGAAAACTAATTTTCAGTGTCTAAGCAACATTTCACATTAGTGGAAACCTCAACAGGCATCATGTTAGAATTTGGGAGTGCCAGAATTGAAATGCCATTTTGAAGTTTAAAGAGTCTGTCCTAAAGTGAATGTCTTTTGTGCCATATCAAATTGCCCATTTTTCTTTTGAGAGGCTACTGTTAACAATCTAACTTATCTTGATATGCTCACCGACTGCCTTATCTCCACAATTGGAAGAAAAAGAAGACATTCAGTTTTTAACAAGATGAGTGCTTCCTCATTGGTGTTCACATGTTGAGAGATATCTGAATGAGCTGCTTCTAGGTGGAACTTCTTTTTATGGGGTTACGTAAAGAATTGTGATAATGTACTCCCAGTGCTTAAAAACCTGCAAGAAATGCACCTTCATATTACTGCTGCCTCCCATTCCATTTTATCAGATATGTTGGAGCATGTGTGGTGTGTATAGGAATATCGTTTTGATATCTACAGTATTAATCATGAGAGCCACATTCGATATAGTAAAAAATATAAAAAAAACTAAAACATAAAACAAAATTTTAAAAATTTGAGTTTTTCTTTCAAATGCCACCAATTCCATTTCAATGTGATTATCTAAAGGGATGTAATATTAAAGCATGGATGCCGTATATATTAAACTGTATTTCAAAGTCAGCTATTTACCCTGCCATTTTTGCAAATAGTATTTTTCATGGGTTGGGGGGGGGGGGAAGAAAAGTGGGAGATTGTTCTGGAATAAACATTTCTTTTGCTGTCATAACTTCATACTTCAATACTTCAAAGGAAGCTCCAAAATAGAGCGCCACTAACTCAATATTTCCTAGAATTGTTTTTGTTTTAAATTAGAATATTTTATCTGGAGTTGCTAAAGGCAGTCTTAAGGAATGTAAAAATGTTATTAATTTTATTTTCCTCCCATAGATATGCCAAATGGTGCATCACACCAGGAAAAAACCTGACACAAAGGTCTTAGACTGGCTTAGTTACTGAATTCTATGCAGTTTGTATTACGGTAAAGGATATGAGCAAATTTCAACATTCCTATGAATGCATTAAAGTGTATTACTTTCAGTGTATTGTGACTTCGTTTATGGATTTGTAAAATTAAAAGTCAAGTTTGCAGAAATTCATAATGCTCTTTATTTCCGTAGAAAGACAGTTAGTACTCCCCTTTGCAGCAAGATGACGTAACATACACCAACACAGTCTCTCGTGGCTTCTGCAAACGTAAATAAACAATAGAATTCACCTTCAAATCACTACATGATTACCAGTTCTTGACTCGACTCAGTAAGTTCAAATGTCCACACACAATAAACAGCTCATAATTGCAACTCCTCGCAGTTCCCTGCTGACTGACTGACTGACTGACTGGCTGTCTAGTCCAGTCCAGTCACTTTTATAACAGAACCATCGTTTCTCGAACATTACCGAAGTTTCTCGTAGTTTCACGGCCTTTCATGGTAGAGCAAGACAAGAGAAGAACTATCCAGACATCTCTCCATCTCCCCCTCTCCCCGTCCTCTCTCCCTTAGCAAGTGATTAGCGCTCACCACTTTGTGGGCGTGGCTTGGCTGCTATCTGTCTCCTTCACTCCCTACTTCTCTCTCTCTCTCTCAGCAGCAGCCAAACAGTGCCTCGCGACAGTATTAAGATACTTCAACACACTTTTACAAAAATTGGTCATTGTACATACTGTTGTATGATAACCATAGCCTGTAAGTTCAGGTGTTTACTTCTGTTCAAATAGGCAGGGAAAAAGTCACTGAAAATAGGCAGTAAGGCAATTATAATGGGCATAAATAAACAAGAAAACTATCTAAGACAGTTAACAAGATGGTCCTTTTAAGGTGTCAACTGCCATAGTCAGCCACCTGTTAGAGAGAATGTTTTTAATCATGTAAAAACCATGGAACTGGAGTATATTTAAAACAAGCTGTTTGTAAGGACTTATTACAGAACCTTGCAGGAATCTTGCATGACACAAATGTTCTTAAGTTAGGCCTACCTTAGCACACACAATACTAACTTTTTCCTGTCTCTTCTGGTACTTGCAGCAGTTGATTTATGTTAGTTGTGGCATAATAAATACTCATGCTGTCTTTAACAAGTTCAACAGCAGACTAACAGGTTAATTGTATAGTAATTTTGCCTATTAAGAGAGCAGAATATCTTCTTTTCTCTGAATTAGATGCTGTATCTCATTGTGTATCATCAGTGTAGCAAGACTAAGCAGGTCAGGGGATCTGACTTACTCCTTGCTTCCTACCTTGGTATTCATTATGCCTGGCAGACCCTGCACGTGTTTCATAGGTTTTGTCATTTACACAGCTTAATTGAATCATTTTTGTTAGGCAATTTTTCAACTGATTGAAAACAAATATATTTATTGGAAAACTAATTGTAGTCTATCGAGATTTAACTGTATTGGAACACCACAGTGAAGCGAAAACTTATTAAATTTTAGATGAGTCGTATTTCTTACACATCTGCTTCACTTTCGTACGAAAGTGAAGCAGATGTGTAAGAAATACGACTCATCTAAAATTTAATAATTGTAGTCTGTTTATTGACCCTTTGTCACTTACATTTTTATGTTATCGAGGGACTAGTTTCGAAAGTCATTGCCTCCATTTTCAACCTCTCTACAACAGATGCTAGTTCTATAGAGGTTGAAAATGGAGGCAGTGGCTTTCAAAACTATTATGTGTTTCAAATGGGAAGAGTTCTGGAGTCCAGCTAATCAGATACTATATCACACTCAGCGTTGCCAGCTTGTTACCCCACTCCCTTTATATTTCCCTCTCTCTCGCACACTCATACAACATGCAGGTCTGCTTGGCGCAGACGTAAGGGTAAGCAAATTATATTTTGCAAACTTTCACAATGATGCAGTTGCCAAAATCAAAATTGGAAAAAGCATTTTCACAAATTATGTATATTTTTAAATACTATAACTATAATTATAGTTTATGAATTACCTGTTTTTCTAATCCAATGGAACTGCCAGTGGCTCATCCATATTGCTGTCACTTCCGTTAAGAGACAATTCGTCAATGGCACTGTCTTCATCGTCTGAGTCTTGCAAATTTGTGATTATAGGTTCCAAAATCTCGTCACGTGCTATTTCTTTCTTAAAATCGTCTTATTGAAGATTTTCTGCATGCCTCACGCATTTTTCCCAGTTTTGTTGTGTCACCTTGTCAATTTCTTCATGAACAAGTGGTTCAATGTCCGTCAGTTTAAAAGTAGTATTTCTATTTGCAACCCCCCTTTTTATTTGAGACCACACCAACTCAATTGGATTATATTGGCACTTAATATGATGGGAGGCATATTACCCCGTGTCCCATTTCAATTGCAAGTTGATCCAGCTGATACACTTTTTCTGTGTTTTTAAACGGAAGTACTCTTTGCAATAACTCATTTTTAATTTCTGTTTCCGAAAAATTTTTGAAGAACATGTACACCTTAAAAATAATACTTCGATCCTGACTTCGCAATACCTGCCTTTTTGACTCGCCACTAAATTCACCGCAAGAAGCCATTGCATTATTTAACTCTTACTCTACTGTTGTGTAAAGAACAACTGAATGATATTGATCTGAACTTTCCAGAGTAAAT
Organism: Mantis religiosa; assembly: GCA_030765055.1. Classification (NCBI taxonomy): domain Eukaryota; kingdom Metazoa; phylum Arthropoda; class Insecta; order Mantodea; family Mantidae; genus Mantis; species Mantis religiosa. Next base: position 189,877,236 of record CM060951.1, read on the forward strand.
AAACATTTCTTATCCAGCATTCATTCATAAACATAAGCATACAGCATTCCACAGGCTAACAGGAAATTAAGTGTTTGCTCTTTCTCAAATTTAACACCTTGATTTATTCACAGTAATTCTTTTATCCATCAAGTCAGTAGTTTAAATTTCAGTTCTGAGTAATTAAAAGTATATGTACATACTTACACACCAAACACTTTGAACTCTCTAGAGTAAATAGAGATTATGAAGCATTCATAAACAAAGATATAAGGTGACCAACATATTCTGCCAGAGCAGCAGGAAATTTATTGTTTCCTCTCGCTCGAATTGGCTTATTCAAAGTAATTCTTTCATCACGTCATGTCAAACATTTACGTTTCAGTTCTGAGTAATTACAAATATACGTACATGCATACATGCCAACCAATAATGATATTCATACAGTGCTTACGTCGCGATTTATTGTTATAATACAGGTAATAGTGGCTTATTTATTTGTGTTAGGAAAACTATTTGAGCCAAAAATATGGGGTTTTCATGGTTATGTTAGATACATTACTCTCTACCTTCCACATGGATCAGTTTTGGCAAAATCTGAATTTTTGTCTTAGTGCGAATGGTATTTCATATAGATTGATTAGGTTGGTGCTCGTCACACACCACTTAGTGGGAATGCAATACGACAACACCGCAGGATTCCGATTGGTTGCTCACCTAGTAGTGCTCAAGGACAAACGCCTTCCCATTTGAAACACATAATAGTCCATCGATAATATAAAAACGACGAAGTGTCAATAAACAGACTACATATAGTTCTCTGATTAATTTTGACATCACTTTTAATAAATTCCTACAATCAGGCATAAATATATTTATATTTATTAGGGAACATGGTCATCAATAAATATTTTTGTATGTGAATGTATCATTTCATTGTTTGTGGATTTGCATTAAACCTTTAAATAGGCAAAGAAAGCAAAATATAAACTGGCTTTGCTGTCCTTAAATGAATAGAAATATGTTTATTTATAACTTTTTAACCACCCAAATAGAAAAAGCATTTTGCCTTCTTCCAGGCTGTATTAACAAGCAAACTCACTCCCAACAACCTTGAATTACAGATTCAAAACTAATCCATGTATACCTAGTGCAAAATTATCATGAACAGTAATGCTTTATGGCTCTTCACAGGTGGAACTAAATCATCTGCAGCGAGCCTATGGCTCTTTAGTGGAACAAATGAACATCCTATTCTCACAACGGCTTTGGTATGTTATGCTAGAGCAGTTCCTTATGAAGTATGTTTGGAGTGGTACAGGAATGATCATGGTGTCTCTGCCAATCCTTACAAGTTCACGGAGAAGTGGTTAGTATTTCTTATTATACATACTGTATCTAACTGGAAGCTATTTCTTTCTCAATAATGCTTCTTTTGTCAGAGAGCAACCATATAACATGTAATATTTACAGTCCAAAAGAGAGACACTGTTGCACATGATTTCAGTTTTTTTTGTATGCATTCCAATAAATCATGAGAATGGAAGAAAATGTTAGGGATGTTATGGTTTAAGAGACCAAGGCACTAATTGCACAAACCAAATCAGCTGTTGCTATTTACAAAGGCAACACTTAATATTTTTAGAAAACCAAACAAGGCAAAATCTTTTAAGTAAACAATTTCTGATGGTACATATTTGTTATTAGATACAAACTGTTCCAGGCAAACAGCATGAAATGAAATATGAGCTAAATATATAGTTAAAAATTCTGCTTTCAGAACAAGATGATTCACCAGATGGAGGAGTGAGTGAACGTACGCAATACTTCACAACTGCTCGCAACCTTTTGATATCTGGAGCGGATGCTGTAGAGCGTCTCATGTCATCTTACAAGGTAAGTTTTTCAGTAGAGAGGCAGAGGCTATGTGTACACATGATTAGTTAAAAGTTCCGCACCACTTGAATAACTGCTGAACCATGTGGCAGATTAAAATCTCAGTGTATGGAGATAATAATGTACAGAGAATGCTACAGAGAATGCAAAATTTATACAAGGAAGGGTTAAATAAAAACCATAAATATCTTTTAAAATTAAAATTTTTTTTATATCATTTTTCGACATAGCCTTCCTGTTGTTCATCGCACTTCCCCCAGCATGTAGAAAGTACATGGATTCCTCTGAAAAATGTCTTTTGGTCATTTGTGCAACCACTGCTTGGTGCATCTCTTCATCAGAATGAAATTTCTCTGCTTTTATCCCTCTTTGAGCGATTCAAACTTGGTGATTCAAACACTTGGTGTGAGATCTGGTTAATATAATGGATGTGGAAGAGTATCAAAGTGCAGGCCATCGATGCTTGCAACTGTTGCACAAGCAGTATGATGCTCAACATTTGTTACAAAATTTCACCTCTATTCAGAAATCCATGTTGTTTTAATCTTATATCAGGACAAATCTAATTTTTTAACATATTGCACTGCTGATAATATTTTCTTTAGTGTTCCAAGGGAGTGTCTCATTCATCCCAAAAGAGAGTCAGCATAATCTTTTCTGCAAATGGCAGTGTCCGGAACGTCTTTGGTTTTGGTGATTAGTAATGACATTCTTTACTTGTTCTTTTTGTACAGGTTGGTGGTAGTGTACCCAGTTGTTGTCAACTGTAATGATTCTCACAACTGGTGTTCCTTTAGCCTGATCTCCAAGTTTCTCTTCGTTTTGCAGAGAAACATAAAACTAAAACAAATAGACAAATCCGCTGTTTCACATCATTTTTGGAAAGAAAACCACAACATTGGGCAAAATATAAAACTGTTGAAACCATTAGAATCACCAATAGAATTAGATATCTGGAAAAAAATCCACATAATTAAAAACAGTGAACACGTTATAAATTTTGAAATTCACCACTTAATGAAGTGTTAAAACTTTGCGCTCCTAACACCAGATGGCAACAGGATCAGATACAGGAGAAGGAAGAGGAAAGGAGAGGGGAGAGTCAGTCACTATACTGCTGAGGAAGAGGGCGAATGTCCTGGAAAATGTTCCAGCATTTTTTAAAAATAATAAGTGAAGGTGAATGTAAACAAGTGTGACTCAACAAAACTTCAACATGAAGAAAACTTCACTGTTAATAATGCTTCTATTTGTAATATTTAACTTTCATATTACATTTGCAATTTTTTTTATTTAGTCCATATTTGTAATTATTAATTTTTTTCTTTATAATCCTTTTAATTGATTCATATGAAAAGGCTTTTTTTCTTTCTGTTTAATTTTACAGCATTTTTTGCTAATATATCAGCCCTTTCATTCCCCTGTACTCCACAGTGGACCAGAATCCATTACAAAACTGTATGTTTTCCAAGGTTTTTAATGGTGTGTATTATATTTTGTATTTCTAGAATTTTTTCCATCTTTGGATAGGATGTGGATGCTACAGCCTGAATTGCTGCTTTAGAATCTGACAAAATAACAATATTCTTGCCTCATTGCAGCCATATAAGAATGTTTTGAAGCGAAAGATAAATAGCTAAAACTTCACTTAGCCATTTCATCACCTTAACTTAAATACCAGTTTTGATATTTATCAATATTTTGTTTTTGAGTTAGGCTGTTCAGTGACACATACATGTTTTTCTAAGTATGCTTTTTTTTCATTCAGGAGGGCTCAAAATACATATTTACAGTGAAATTTTGGTATTAGTTTTTGGGTGGAATATAATTATCTTTAATATTAGAACAAATAAAAATAGCAAAATACTGTCTTTTAATGTCCACAGGAAGTAGTAGAGCTGGCTGGCTATACATCCCGTGTTGGCGATATGTTGGATGTCTTTGAAGATGTCAGCAAAGGACGTTATGTGCGTGTAATGGTGAATACCAACAATGAAAACAATGGCAAAAATCCAGCCTCAGTTTCTTCTTCAGGTTTCAAGATGGAATTTCATAATGGACAGCCAGTTGTTAAAGGTGATGTTTCTGACATTTGTTTTGTTGTGCAACTAGTTTTTGTACAGAAATTTATCATAATTTCTGAAGTAAGAGATGAAACAAATAGAAAGAAAAAAGAGGAAATAAGCAATTTAGAGTGTGTTTATAATTTTTATTTTAGAGAGTGGTGGTTATTGATTTGAATTGGTTAGATAAATAATATGAGAATGACAATATTTCTCTAAATGCATAACATAAATATCACCTCAGTACTACGGCAGTTGCAGTAGTTCCCATTTGTTATCATTATTTTACATCTGCCTACCACATGCTTTACCATGGACTTGACAACACCATAGTCAATTTCAAAAATAGATTGCCTATGATTACCATAGTCCTTCTAATGTCTTAGTTGTGGGAAGTTAGCCAAAGGCAAGAGCGAGTACAAGTCGCCTGGGTGCTCTTGGCTGGTGAGTAGAATGCCACAGTACCTATCTGCTATGCAGATTTAGCCCTGCGGTCAAATAATGTCAAATTTTCACAAGCATTTTTGTCAATGTATGATGTCGGGGGTGGAATGTCTCTGCTGGTGCTTCTGGTGCTGCGATGTGCATCCAAATGATGGAAGACAGTGCACGATACCATCTCACTTAGAGCAACCTGCTTGCAGGGTCCATCCAGTGAGGGCGGAGCCAGAAGTGAGAGGCCGAATGGAAGTAGGCTATAGAGTGTATAGGCATGGCCAGGCTTCTGCCGCATGTTTACGGGCACTTCTGGCGTTGTCACCCTTCCAGCCGTGTCCGAGCCCGATGCGAGCTAATCTGGCGGATTTTGGAATGAAGGGATGAGGCGCTGAAGTTACCATCCAAGGGCATCCATCGGGAGGCGACAGCTCTTCCGTCTACTGGGTACCCAGTGGTCATATTGACCCACTATGTTTATCAGTTGATTTGGGTGAGGTGCATACAATGTGTGCGTACGTTCACACACGTCTTCAACGTAAGGTAAGCTGGACTGGGTGTGTAGGATCTAAGACGGAAACCTACGGGGTATCGTAGATCATCCTGAGTGCCCTGTTCTGCACAGCCTGCAGCCTGCGGAGGGCAGAAAGAGCTACCGAGCTTCAGACCTCGCATCCGTACAATATAGTGTCGGGATGATCGCACGATATACTCGTAGTTTAAGGCAGATGAGCATTGTAGAAAAGAATATGGAATACAGCTGCCTGAGCGCAGCATGCCCGAGGCCGACCTTTGCTCGGACATATGGAGTGAAGGTGAGACAGCAGCCCAGTTGGATGCCCAGGTATTTGGCAGATCGAACCCATGGATTCTTCTCCGCCTTAGCCACAGGTCCCCTTCTGGTCGCTAGCTTTGAACCTTTGCCAGAGAATAGCAGAACTCTTCTGTTGACTAATGGCCATCCCCCACTTTTCACTCCATATGCCGATGTCCTGGAGTAGCCGCTGCAGTGGAGAGAAACAGTATCGAACATTCTTGTTCTGTGCCATAATGAAGACGTCGTCGGCATATTAGCACAGAACAGCGCAGGGTATCACGGGAAGGGCAGACATCTAGGCAGCAAAGAGCAACAATTATAGTATACTGCCTTCCGGGACTCCAGCCGCTATGGGTCTGACTGAGGAAAGTTTCCCTTCAACCCGCACACTGAAGGTGCGATCTTGGAAGAAACTGTTAATCAGGGTGAGGTATGGGGAGGAAGTGGTGCTTCCTTGAGCTTGTACAGGAGCCCTGGTGCCACGTTGTGGCGAAGGCCTTTTCCACATCCAGAAGTATTGCAACTGTTTTGAGGTTATCCTGGAATCCCAGGGCAGCCTTCTCTGCCAGTCACAGCATCTGCAAGGTTGTGGAGTGGCCCCGATGGAAACCGAACTGGAGATCCGGTAGGAGGTGCCTTTCTTCAAATAGAGGAGTTAGGCGGGACAGGAGCTATTGCTGAAATACTTTTGAGGTGATCGGCATGAGGCTGATGGAACGGTAGTTTGACAGAAAAACCGGAACCTTGCCGGGCTTCAAAATGCAGACTACCGTCGCCTCCTTCAAGCATGCTGGAAAGTGACGGAAATGAAGACATGCATTGTAAATCCACTTCAAGTGAATCACAGCCCTTTTGGGCAGGTTCTGAGGCATGAATGCCGTAACACTGTCATGTCCATGGGATTTATTGGGTTTCAGGCTCTGGATTTGTGAGGTCATGTCTTGGAGTGGCTATGGGAATGTGGATCGTTTCGTGTTTGCGGAGGGAGTCCCCATAGAGGTATTCCACCATCGCCTTCACTAGTTCGGTAAAATTGTCGTTCTGTAGGTCCTCCCATGGCTCGAATTGAGATTCTAGATAGTCTGCGAAACTGGTGGCCATCTCTTGGGGCACAGAGGCGAGTCACCCTCGAGTACCATGGAGAGGATGCTGATACTGACTTTTATCCTTTCTCAGGGATCGGATAATCCACCAGGGCTGCTTCGCGGAGAGAAAAACATTTTTCATGGTGTTTTCCAAGGCTGCAGTGTGGTGAGCATGAAGCAGTCTTCATGCCAGGGTGTTTAATCGCTGGTAGATTGCTTGTATCCTGGGTTGGCCGAAGCGCTGCCATAGCTTCCAGACAGATGCTTTAGCTTTAAGCAGCTGCCGGAGCTCATTCGGGATGGTCGTAGGATTAGGTTGGGTTGTGATAATGCGGTATGTGTGTGCACCTACCACATTAAGGGTGTGTCGGGAGAAATCCGAGGCTGCCTGCTTCCAATGCATCGATGGAATCGATGCGTGGCTGGGATCCACGGATTGGTTTAGATTTTGGGCGGCTGCATCCCAGCCAACCTCGTACATCTAGTCTGGGTTTAACAGAGCTGGCATGTCAATGTTGGAGTCCACCAGAACAGGGTCATGGTCGTAATCCAATTTGTTGACCGCCAAGAGGTCTAGATGGAATGAGAAGTTTTTGGTGATTATGATACCGATCCAGCCTGCCGTGGGCAAGATGGAATGCAGAGCCTCTCAGGCCATGCGCGATGAGGCTTGGGTTGCTGCTGATGAAGTCGTAGAGCCCGCACCCCTTGATGTTGGATGTACAGCTATGCCAGTGCTTCCAAGCACTGGAGTGGGGAAAGCGGGAAGGGAGTGTGGATTATGTGTTTTTTCACGAGTATAGCTGTACCGCCACCAGGTCGGCCGACCTGATTTGATCGATGAGTGTCATAACTTGGCAGCGAGAAGTTAGTGTAGCATTCAGGGGGTTTCAATACCAAATAACTGCAAATTCAAGAACGCTGGAGTAATGGCCCGGGATGCTGTTAGCATACCAGAACATGACTCGTAATGGCCTCTGGACGAATCTGAAGGTCTTTACTTAGCGGAACCCAGAAACACCTCCTCAAGTGTTTTGAGCACTATGGCATGCTTTTGCCTGGGGGTCAGGAGAGGGTTGTTGACCTGCAGCTTGCAGTTTCATAGAGCAGGGAGGGTTCTCTTAATAAGATCGCCGAACCAGAAGGAGAGGGCCTGAAACTTGTCTAGGTCACCCTGAGACACAGTATTCCCAAAGGCTGTGGTTTGGGGTGGCGGGTGCTGCCGATTGAGTGACTGCCACTGTTGCTACCGGTGCACGTTCTGCCGCCTTCTTTGGCAGGACTGCCGATACCACAGGGGCTAGAGCTCTGATTTATTCGGTTGGCTTATCTTCAGAGCAGGGTACTGAGTGTCAGCCTTTCCCCCTCTTTTTGAAAGTCGGCTTACCGTTCCTTTTTCCCTTGCTATTTGAGGGTATACTATTGTTTTCCTCTGTTGGAGGCGGTGGAATAAATTCTGCAGTTGGAGGAGTTATTGCACAGAGACTGAAGTGTTTGCTCATAAAATAAAGTATATATAATAGAGCAATTGGAATATGTACAAGAGACATTTTATTTATTTCTAGTCTCACTTACAAACTTTAACAACATATGTACATTTACACTACCCATGAGTCTCACTTTGAATGCTACATAGTGTGAGCTTCAGAGTATAATTATTGCAAATATTTTATATGTTGAATCTGTTTTAAATATTATACATTAATTTAGACTTAAATTCTTGAAACCAGAGTACAAAAATCTTGTTAATAGGAATAATTTGAATAACTGCTGCTTGTAAATATGATCTAATGTGAGTAGAAATATAAGAATGAAAAAAAAATTAAAAAACTGTTGTGTCCATATGTATGCAGGGGTGCTTAAGGAAACAAATGATGGTACTATCTCACTGAAGAATGTACCAATAGTGACACCAAATTGTGATATTGTGTGCCCAAACCTAACCCTCAAGGTGGTACCCGGAATGCATCTCCTCATCACTGGACCCAATGGTTGTGGCAAGTCTTCATTGTTCCGCATCCTTTGTGGGTTGTGGCCTGTCTATAGTGGTGAATTGTGTAAGCCACCTAATTCAGACATGTTTTATATTCCACAAAGGTAAGCATGTATTGCTATTCTGCATTAACCTTTTCTTACTGTCATTTTGATCTTTCTTTATTTTATTTTTTTAAATATACTGTGATTTTTACCTCTCATAAAATCTAGAATTCAAAAGCTGATTCACTTAATCATTTTTCTCAAAGGTAAACCATTAATTATTAGAGTTTATAAATTTTATTCTTTGGATGTCTCCAGTGCAAAAATGGGTTGGAAATGGTTACATGTAGACTTTCTTTTCTTACATAGCTCTGTAGAGAGGTATATAATTTAAATCTAATAGTGTTGTGAACAGGTAATATGAATTTTAAAACAAAAATCAAGAATTGCTCTGCATTTTGCTTTGTGATGATAGTATTACAATCTGCAGTTAATTGATTTTTCTAGTCTACTTCATTTATTTTTTCTTATGTGCAATGTAGAGCCTATATGAAACAGAGACAGAGGCATGTATTCCACATTAAATGTAATGCTCAGGATTATAAGAATGACCACTTTGGATTTAAAATGGTCATAGGAAAAAACCAGTGATGGTTTATAAAAAAGTATACTTTGTAGTATAGTTTAGGCATTAGGATGCAAAAGGTTTGGAAAAGCTGACCAAAATTTAACCTCTTAAGCCTTTGTCTTCTCTTGGTACAGGACACAGTCCGGTTCGTTTATAGTCCTCTATTCCTTATGCCATTTTAGACATTGGGTGAGGGAGCCACAACTATGGATCAGAGAGACAAATCCAGGAATGGGTGATCAGGCCGGTCCCCATAATGAGAGTGAGGGAAGTAGATGAATGGAATGAGGGTGAAGTGGATGAAAGGAAAGATGATAATGGAGCAATTGATGGAATGATGGCAGGGGAAACTGGAGGTTGTGCTCCAGCACCATGTTGTCCACCACAAATCTCACTTTGTGGTCATCTTTGTGGGAGTCAAGTGGTCTAATTGCTTGGCCAGCTCTTAAGTCAAAATGCTTTATTATCTCACTCTCTCCATTACTCTCTTCTAAATTTTACACAAAGATACAAAGGAAATATGCATGCATAATTCTCTGATTGACATATTTTGCTGTAGGAAAGAAACCTCACTTCAAGGAACTTATACAAATACCATCCTCTACAAAGAATGGCCAGTAAGCAGGTGTTCTTGATGTTTCCAGTAAACATTGCACAAAATAATGTGCAACATTACTTGATGAATAGAGAGTTGCTTGAGAACATTTTATTATGCTCACAGACTAAATATTAGAGTTATCTTAGCATTTTCCTGAAGATATCATCCAGCTCTTTATATACACTCTTACGTCTTCATAATTTACCTACAATGGTCAGTTTTTTGAACAGTCCAACAGGGTAGCCATGGGCTCACCGCTTTCACCTGCCATTGCAAATTTCTTTAGGGAAAATTGTGAACATATGGCTTTGGACACTGCTAAAGACAAACCTAAAGCCTTATTGAGATGTGTTGATGACACTTGTTACCTGGTCCCATGGGGTAGAAAAGTTGGAGGCTTTCTTAGACCACATTAATAGTCTTCATTCTAATATCAGAAACACAATGGACGTTGAAATCCCTTCTCTTTTTGGACGTGTTGGTATACAGGACACCAGATGGCACCGTAGGCCATAAAATATATGGGAAGCCAACACACACCAACCACTATTTGGATGCGTCCATTCATCACCATCGTATGCAGAAGAGAACAGTCATATTCAGGAAATTCAATTCATTTGGGCTATTTTGTTGCAGAATGGCTATAGCAATTGTGACATCAAGAAGGTGTACAGAAGGGTGTTGGACAATAGGAATAATTTGTCACGCCATCATTGTTCCAAGAATAGAGACAACTGTTTCAGCAAGGAATTTATACCTTTTTATGGCTCTGTTTCCAACAAGATTACCTGCATTCTTTCCAAGTTTAATATTAAAACCTACTTTACCACACCTAAGACAATCCAACAATATCTTAGGCCGGTAGAAGATCTGTTGAACCTTAAGGTCGCAGGGGTGTTGAAGATTCCTTGTGAATGTGGAAGGGTGTATGTTGGAATGGGATGCACAGTTGAGGAGATGTGTAAAGAACATCGACATCACATCAGACTCCTTCACCAGAGAAGTCAGCTGTAGCTCAAGATCGTATAGAGTACATTCACAAAATTAATTTTAATGATGCCCCAGTTCTGGAACATTTGGACAAACATTTTGATAGACTTATTAAAGAAGCCATCCAGATTAAATTCGATCTATGGAATTTCAATAGAAATTTGGGACTTCAATTGAGTATAGCTTGGGTTCCAGCCATAAAATATACTTGCAATAGAAACCCTGACCAGATGATGGACCGCACAGAAAACTCAAGATGGGAGAACCCCAACCAGATGATGGACCATGCAGAAAACTCAACACAATATTAAGATAAATGAATGTGCAACTTAATACTAGAATCTGTGCAAGGTATTATATGCTTTTAATATTTGTGTATTTGAGAATACTTACATTTTTTTTTCCAACTAAATCTACCTAGACAAAACTCTCTTGGATAGGAATTACAAATATGTTATTCCCAGTTTGAGTCCTGGCTGGAACTAGTAGTATAGCTTCTACGTCAGCTTATGTAGGAAGTATTTAGAGCTTCAGAAATCACTTTAAAGAACCTTTGATGTGTGATGATTTAGATTTCTTAAAAAAATTGAAGCTGCTTGTAGTGAAACAATACAAATATTACAATGAAATATAACAATTGTGACAAACTTCACTTATCTAATATCATTTTGAGTTGAACTAGTACTCAATGCTCCATATATTGCTAGTGTCTACCTAGAACACCTTTCATTAGGACCTTCCTAACAACCTCAGCTAATGTCAACTATTGTTAGAATGTTAGGAGTTTCTGAAGAAGGCCATGGAGTGCACAATGGCCAAAAGCTCGACTTTTATAAATTTGATGCGGCTGATCACTGCCTTAATCAATATTTCTTAACATGTCTGAAAGCTTATCTCATCACAAAACTTTTCCACCTTAGCTGATTTATAGATTCTATGGAGTAAGAATTCTACTGTTCTCCGAATATTTATTCAAAACTTCTTTCTTTTTATTTCTTCTGAGTAATCATGTCTTCAGCATATTTCTTGGTTTGCCTCAAAGGACTTTGTTATGGCATCCTTCTCCTGGACTTGATTTTCAATCCTTTTTTGACAACGAATAACTTCTGATTGCTAAGCATTCATCATTTATTTATATTTATTTTGTACTTATTTTATTTATATATTATACTGTTTAAAATCTTTTCAACATCTTTTCTTGAAATTCCTTTTCAGAATTAATATTATTACCTTTATTACTGTTTACAATTTTATTGGTTCATACTCATTTTTCTTTGCTTTTTGTTCTTGTCTTGATGTGACACAATATAATTATTTTATTTATTTCTCTTAGCATTGTCTTTACTTCATTTTTTTTCTAATTTATTGCTAAATACTTCATTATATTATTGTGGATTTTGAATTAATTTCTTTTCAATTAATTCCTGCTTCAATATTGTGGGTTTTCTCCCTGGACATATGAACATATCGGATTTGTCAATACAGAAGGTAATTATACAATATCAAAATGATAAATTATATGTATTGAACATGTGATGTGATTTGTATAACTTGTTACAATTCCAGTGAAATTGTAGGCACACTATTAAAGCTGAAGTAATAAATATAATTTGACTTAACAATCTGTGTAATATATGCAATATGGGGTTCAACCTTTTCAGTATCCTTGATACCCTAGATCACAAATAACAGCTCAATATCTTCAATGAATTCAGATTGTTAGTAATCTCTGACCTTAACACTTAGAAGTCTTTAGGTAGTTGAATTGCATTATTTTAACACAAAGAAGTGAAACACAAGTGAAAGAAAAACTCTTTAATTATTATGACATCAATTACTCTTCAGAAACTCAGATAAACTAATATTAAAATCAAAAGAGATTTAATCAGATTCCTTTTTCTTTATTGTACATTTTTCTCCTCTTGTACAGGCCATACATGTCATTAGGATCATTGGCAGATCAGGTCATTTATCCTGATACAGAAGTAGAGATGAGACTCAAGGGAGCAACCTTGGCACACTTAGAAGCATGCTTGCGCTTGGTGCATTTGGAGCATATTGTGGAACGTGAGGGTGGCTGGCATGTCACCACAGATTGGAAGGATGTCCTTTCTGGAGGTGAAAAACAGAGAATGGCCATGGCAAGACTGTTTTATCACAGGTAGGTTTTTAACTTTCTTCTGTGTAGAAACATGTCACTTTACATAATTGTGGTGCCATCACTAGTTGCAAGGGAAAGTGTCTAGAATAGTTTAAGCTCTGACAAAATGTACATGGAACACCATAATGCAATGAAATATTTATTCTACTCCGACCAAATAAATTTATGTGTTAAAAATATAAATATGCTTTTAAAGTAATATAATTTTGAGTCGAACTAATACTCAATGCTCCATTTATTGCTAGTATTTACCTAGAACACGTTTTGTTAGGATCTTCTTAACATCATCAGCTGTTGTCGAATAATGGACGTTGGTTTTGTGAACTCATTGGAGACAACAGGTGCATCTCTGCCGGTATCTTGATGAACTTGAAGTTTGGGTTTTCAACAAAGGTAGTGTCAAAATTAAACAATTTTCTTTCATATTTCTTTATGAAGACTTTTTCCCATGTGGTTAATGCAGCTGGACCTTGGACACTTTTTAATAAGTGGATTTCTCGCTTTATATCATGATTTTCCTTCCAAAAATGGTATGCTACTGCCGATTTATTTATTTCTTTGTTCCTGATGTTCCTAAAATGCTCTTTAAGCCTAATGTTCAAGTTCCTTACGCTTAAAGAGCATTTTAGGAACATCAGGAACAAAGAAATGGATAATTTGGCAGTAGCATTCCTTTTTTGGAAAGAGAATCATGATATAGAACGAGAAATCCACTTATTAAAAAGTGTCCAAGGTCCAGCTGCATTAACCATATGGGAAAATTCTTCATAAAGAACTATGAAAGAAAATTGTTTAATTTCGACACTTCCTTTGATGAAAACCCAAACTTCAAGTTCATCAAGATACCAATAGAGACGCACCGATCGCCTCCAATGAGTTCACCAAACCAACGTCCATTAGTTGACAACAGCTGATGATGTTAGGAAGATCCTAGCGAAACGCATTCTAATCCTTGTTTCACGTAAGCTTTCCCCGTATCTCTTAACTGTCACGTTACCTTATCACATCTCACAGTTAGTGTGAAGAAATTATTAATTATAAATTTCCATCAATTAACTTAAATAATAAGAGTTAATGATGAAGCCTGGGACTCAAATACTTACAATAGCAAGTCGCCACAAACAGTGTATCTCGAATACGAGAGCCCTTAGTGGTTTACCAGGAAAATATATGAGTCAATTGGAGAATTTAGTGTCATGACGGCAAGTTGGCCATGGTAGATCAATGGATAAGAGCAACTGGATGGAAACTAGGAGATCCGTGGTTCAAATCCTGGCCATGGCATTGAATTTTCAGTTTGACTCTACCTATTCAATACCTTAACCTATACACGGCTAGTGTGAAGAAATGATTAATTTCCATCAATTAACTTAAATAGTTAGAGTTAATGATGAAGCCTGGGACTCAAGTACTTACAATAGTAAGTTGCCACAAATGGTGAATCTTGAATACAAGAGCCCTTAGTGGTTTACCGGGAAAATATATGAGTCCATTGAAGAATTTAGTGTCATGACGGCAAGTTGGCTATGGTAGTTCAATGGGTAAGAGGACTGGGCAGAAACCAGGAGATTCGTGGTTCAAATCCTGGTTGTGGCATTGAATTTTTCAGTTCGACTATCTGTTCAATACTTCAGCCTATACACGGCTAGTGTGAAGAAATGATTAATTTCCATCAATTAACTTAAGTATCTGCCTATCTTTGTTTCCAAATCTTCTTAGAGAAACAATTTTTATGTGAAGCAATTAATTACACTGGCCTGCCCCCCCCCCCCAAAAAAAAAACACTCCAGCAAAAGGTTCAAGAGGTTATTTACCCCAATTTAAGTGTGCTGATTTCAAATATGTAAACTGTTTTTGCCTATCATGTACAGCTTCTTTTCTATTTGAAATAGAAATTTTACATATTGTAATTTAGATAGAAAACAACATAACAGAGAATATATGTAATTTTAGTAGGACATGATAAAATTGCAGTGAATATACAAAAAAGTAACATGTACATTGCCAGAATGTATGAATCTCACTACAAGAACACTACTGTTCGCTGCACTTTGATGTGAATCAAAGCACTAGACACCAACAGTAATCTGACATCATGGAGACATCCCATTGCTCCTTGTATCATTCCAGTTCTTTTATATCTTGATGGAAGCGCTCGCCATGTTCCTTGCTGAATGCTGCTAAATTTTCAGGAAAATAATAGATGACTGTACAAGAAATGTAATTTTAAGCTCATGTGTAACCCAATTTCTGACATTTTTAACATTACTCAGAAATTTGATATAAACATTCTTGAATGATTCCCATGCCTGAAGCTGTGTTTCATTCATTGTCGTACGGAATGTGGAATTCTTCATAAGATTCTGAATTTGGAGGCTATCAAAAACACCTTCCTTTATTTTGGGATCTTACAGTCTTGGCAATTTCTGATAGAAGTACCAAACTCTTCACATACTGCTTCATAATTCCCAATTTTATATTTAAAGGGGGCAGTAACACATTTTGAAGATAAATTAATGGATGATTTACAATGTTCTTTCCTCCAGACATGAGCCGTTTCCTCTTGGACCACTCAGATACTAACCAGTGACCAACCCTGTCCTGAGAGACCCACTCACATAGAAAATACCGTAACTTTGTATATCTCCCTTGCTGCCCTAATATGATATTGCACACTTTTAAATCATAGCACAGTAACTGTGTTCATGTAGTTCAGGTTCTGCAACACCATAGGTAAATTACGATAGTTGTCACTAAAATAGGCAACTGGCACTGGAGCAAGTTTATTTCCAATGTGCAGAAGAAAACCTGTGAGACTTCTTTTACTGGAATCAGTAAACAGATGCCAGTCTTTTGCTTGGTAAATAGTTCCAAGACTGCGAATCAAGACAGATATATCACAACAAAACACAAGTTCTCTTCATGAACAAAAAACTGTCGGAATTCTTCTTCCCAATTTTCTAATAGTATGAATTTTTCTCAGGAATGAAAAGATTTTTCTCTTTTAACCTTGATCTTAAAAGTTCACTCTTTTCTTTAGTGAGGCCTAGATCATGTACCAAATCATTTAAATCACTCTGGTTATAAACATGTGGAGTTTTATCAGCATCCAGTATAAAGGTATTATCATCACCATCTTCCGCACTTGAAGATGACGAAGACACACTCTCTGGTATTGGTGGTTTTGTGATAGGAATATTGGGTCCATATTGTACAGGGGTTATAACAGACAGAAGTCAGAGATACACAATGTGCTTTTTGTTTTTCATATTGAACCCAGACACTTTACATACACAAAAATAAGTCATCAAAATGATTTTTTTTGTTCTCGCCAAGTCATTGGGATTCCGAATTGGCATTGATAGCAACAAAACTTTGTACCATTGCTGCAGGTTTTCTACACACTTTTCACAATATGAGATGCAAAATCCTTGTCCTGATCAACTAACTTCATGTTGAAATATGCCAAGAACAGACTTTTTATAAATGGCGTAATTTTTCATTTTATACTGGCTACATACAAAAAAAAAAATTGTATTTTGCACACATTTTTGCCTCCAAACATCATGCTAGTTGCAATTTTAACACAAATTAACTTGTATTGAAATTTTACTGTATTGGAACACCACAGTGAAGCAAAACATATAGTATTAAATTATAGGTACGTAAGTGAAGCTGATGTGTAAAAATTACGACTCATCTATAATTTAATACAAATTAACTTATTCACTCAATCAACTTCAAGTTAACATTGTAACAAAGGCGTGACACACATTCTGAGACTCTCCTCTCATGCTACAGAGGAATGCAGTCTTGGTGTTTTGACCTTCTTTGACACTGCACATGCATGGAATGCAACTGCTCTATTTGTTGTCCGGTGTTCCTGTATGATTACCTAATCCCCTCTTAAATAGAGCACATACAATATTTTCTCTCAGTTAAGTCCATACCTGTATTGCATACAACCAATCCAAACCTCATTTACAACAACGAAGTTCCATTAGCATATACATATGAGAGAATTGTGACAAATCCTTATGTAATATGAAACAACTAATCTTAGTTTTTACATAAGGACACTAAATGTAACATATATCACACGCATTTGCTTTTGCTGGAAAATCTTTGCAGGCTAGTGTTAACAATAAGGTGATTTTGTAATTTTAAAGTTACTCATAGTATTAATGTTCTGAAACAAACTTTGTTGTCTTCACTATAGAACTTCATTTCAGGCCTAAATTTGCATTACTAGATGAGTGCACCAGTGCAGTAAGCATCGATGTGGAAAGTGATATCTATCAGGCAGCAAAGGATGCAGGGATCACATTGCTCACAATTACTCACAGGCCTTCCTTGTGGTGAGTTAAGCATTAAACTGTGTATTAGCAGTAATGACCAGATGATAAACAGTAGTTCATATTGTTAGTTGTTTTTTAGTTTAATTTTTATATTTAATCTTGGATGTGAGAATGTACAGTTTATTTTATACCCTCTTCATTACAATAATGTATATATGTAAGTGTAAGTAAATACACCTTATTCAGCATACTATGATAAATCAAATGCATGTTTTTTTTTTTTCTTTTGCTAATCACCAGGGTTAGGATATGTAGGAGCAAATTTCAGATGAAAAAAGGAAGGGAAAAGGTGCTCAAATATGGTAAAACAAGGGACAAAAAGGTGCTGGTTTATTCTACTAATTCAACAATTTCTCTTTCCTCTATGCTAATTTATTGAATTACAAACAAGTATATCAAATTATCACTCATCAGACGAAGGAAAACACCAAACATCAACACAAAGAGTCAGTTGTCAGCTGATGATGAGAGTGATTGTTCCTGAAACACATTCTTACAAAAGAAAGTGAGGTATTATAAACATAACCAGTGTTCAATTAATAATTATCAAAGTAAATTATTTAATTTTTATATTTTTAGGAAATTCCATACACATGTTCTTCAGTTTGATGGTGAGGGTGGTTGGAAGCTTGAGTCCTTGGATCCATCAACTCGATTAACATTAAGGGAAGAAAAGGAGCAGCTCGAAGCACAATTAGCAGGTGTGCCAGATGTGCAGATGCGTTTACAGGTGACTATCATTTAGACATTTCTAATAGGTTTCAAGTGGTAAATGTATCAGTTCCGCAGTATATTTCCAAAGAGTTTTAGTATCCCTTTCTTACTTTTCTAAAGATTTATCCTGCAGATTTGATATACAGCTTTTAAACCTTGTTATATATTGCATAAACCTAAGGTAAAAGTCAGATTTTGCTGCAAAGTATTGCCTTTCTGTCTTGCACAATAATTTTACAATGTTATTGTAAGCTTAAAGATGCTACATCACACTAACAAGGAGCATCATTCTTCTTATTATAATGACTTCAAAGTTATCTTGGAATGGATGAATTTGTTTTAATTTTGTGTAAAATATCTTTCTAAGCAGGGCATTGAAATTAAGTATGTACTGATCTTGGATTAAGTGTACGAAGATGGGAACAAAAACTGTGCAGCACATCTTTATTCATCACAGAGAACCACTTTTTTGGTTTAACTTATCAAAAACCTATCTTGTTGCTGGGTTCATTTTCTTACCTTTTACTTTAAAATCTCATACTTGAACACCAGTTTGCTTATATAACCAAACTCAGCTGCCTTTTTGTAAGTTCCTTAGACTGATGTGAGTTAACTGTAGTATTTTAGGCACCCAAACACTTCTGTGTCAAGTGTGCAACTTGTGTTTAAAGGGTTTTAAACTTAACAACAGCAATAATGATGATAAGCTTTTTATACATTTTTCTTGGATTTCATTTTCAAAACAGTTGAACAAGCTTGATGTGACTTTATTAACTGTTATAAGAACTTATTAATGATTGTCATATCAATGGTTCAGTAATAAGAAATCTCAAATGTTTGGTTGTGTAATATTCATTTGGCTAACATGAGAACATGTTTCACAAGAATTAGTTTTTTTTTTATATATATAACCCATATCAATAATTGAAATATGTAGTTTCTTTCTTGTAATTTTAGTGTCTTGTAATATCATTTGTAGGATCTAGAACATGTTTGTTTATTTATTATTATTATTATTATTATTATTATTATTATTATTATTATTATTATTATTATTATTATTATTATTATTATTATTATTATTATTATTATTATTATTATTATTATTATTATTATTATTATTATTATTATTATTATTATTATTATTATTATTATTTATTAAGTATTTATTATTGCTTGTTTTGTGAGGGAATGTATGATTGAGAAAAATGTCATTCTTTCCCAAAAGTAGTATTATTTTATGCTAAATATGGATTATGTATGTTTTATACTGTCAGAATATAACCGTGTTATAGTACATGAAATTTAACTTGTCAGACCAGAAAAGAAAGAGACAGAAACACTTGTCCTCTCTTTCCTCTTAACCATTTTATCTCTCTTTAACTGGCAGGGCTGCAATTACTAAGATTGTCGGAGGAAGATGGGAACACATATTCCTGAAACATGTTAACAGAGAATAAAAGAAGTACTGATTCATCTTAAGTAAATTACGTATGTCAATGCCAAGTTATAAGATCTACAATGACCCTAAGGCCCAAATGACCTTGTTGTCGACGGGCCCTAAAACACCACACACTCACAATGACCCTAACAAAATGAAATGTTCGTTTTTTAATTATGATGAAATATAATGCAAAGCTCTTCTTGTATCTAAAGAAATACAATACTACACAAATAAAAATATTTAGTAAATATTCTCCTCTTAACTTAAGAAGCCGATGACAATACTTCTATTATGTTTTTGCGAAATTAATTTGTCAAGGAACATCGAATTGTGTTGACTGAAGATGTGGGCAAATGTCCATGAAATTAATTTTGCAAAAACATAATAGAAGTATTGTCATCGGCTTAAGTGTAGAATATTTACTAAATATTTTTATTTATGTAGTGTTTGTTACTCCACTGTAAATAGCTTCATTTTCTGTGTAAAGAAATACAAATTTGCATTGTTTTAAGAAAACTGTTAAAAGTTTTTACATGAAAGACATATGTTGGGCAAAATGTTGCATTATTGCAAATGCGAAAATAAAGGTCCCTAATCATATAATTATTTTTTTTAGGAGACATTTGTTTATTCTGTAGAATTCTTGTATTATAAATTATATATTACCTGATCTTAAATACTGCAAAGATCTTAACTTTTGATTTTGGTTGCAGGAACTGTGCAAGGCGCTTGGAGAGGACACAGCTGTTATTTCTGAGTCTCGAGAAACAGTTGCAGCATGAGGCAAACTAATATGCCTTTCTTTTTTATCTCTATAAAACAAAATTATGATTCAGACTAGCCAAAATGGTTGGAGAATTTCTCATCAATTGAATGAAGAAATTTATCATCTTTATATACATTTTATAAAGGCCATTTACTAAAGGTATATTATAAAAGTATTCTTAAAAGCAAGGCAGAGGAAAGAATGACTCGGTTAATGTTGGGTCTTCCTATCTCTTTTCTACCTCACATTTTGCTGCTGTGTGATGCCTCTGCTTTTCAGAATTTGCTATACAATTTGTTCAGGCACATTATGGAGCACTTTAGAAACAAGAATAGTAGCTGCTTTCAGGGTTTTAAAAATAGTTTTATTAACTTTACCTTTAGCCTTTTAGCATGAAATAAACATTTAAACACTTTTTAACAAATTTGAATGCAGATGAAAGTATGATGACACAATATGAACCTATGAGATATACAGGTGCAGGAAACTTTAAGATAAGGAAAACAAACATGTAATTGCAAAGAGTACTTTATAAAACTTTTTAAAAGAGTATTTGGTCTAAGGAGTGCTCGTTTACATAAATGTAACGTTTAACTTCCATGTATTTATAGAGGCAACTATAAAAGCAGAGGAAGGAATAGATAGTAATATGTAAATGAAACTGAAGCTAATAACAGTGAAGCAGTACAAATATTACAAAAAATATGATAATTTGTTACAAACTTCACTTATCTTTCAAAATAATTTAAAATTAGTAATTTATAATTTTATACTTTATAAACTTTTAAAAAGATAAGTGAAGTTTGTAAAAACTTATTATATTTGAATGTAATAAGGAATGGATATTTTGGTTTGGCAACTGTGTCTTTGTCAGCAGCTACACAAATATGAAATCTTTAGCTAAATGTAAAAATGCAACTGGACCAACTCCATCCCCACATAAAGAAGAAGTAGAAGGGTTTGACTTTGACATGTATTTGTGAAATAAGTACCAAAAGAATATTCAGAAACCAAAAATAACTTTGTATTCAAGCTATTTTATTAACTGTGGATTCCTCAAACTACTTCCAACCCCCCCTCCAACGAAAGCATATTTTCCATTAGATAGACATGCATGAAATAGAAGATACCAATTTTGTTTGCATGCAGTAAAATTAGGCTTAAATTAAAATTGAATGCACTCATTCTAGTGTTTCTCTGTGCTGCCAGCAAGGACATTTTCCCTATAAAAGCAAATCAGTGTCAATACATACCATAAAGATAGAAAATTCCAGCTATTTTTAACTAAATTACTTTTAGTTCCAAAAGATCAGCAGTTTGGACACAGTAGTTGAAAAGAATATGTACTACTATTTTTGGATTACTTTCAACTTCAGTAACAGATAACCAAGCTACTGTTTGATTTCATTTAACAACAGTCAATGAAGCTTGAGGGATGTTAAATAAAAACTTTGTCAATTTTTGCCATATTCTCAAAACTAATCTTATCAAACTGATAGTACATAAACTCTTGACAATTATAAGTTTGTGAAGGTTGGCAACAAAAGCAAGAGAGAAGTATATGTATGCTTTCGTTTAATATTCCTGCCACACTCCCTTCTGTTCTTAATCACAGTTCAGGAAAGGTATTATTAAATAAAGAATCATTTGACAACAATTATCACTTAGCAGAATGCCCTAATTATATCTTCCTCCAAACAGCATTTTCAATAAATGTTTTCAATATAAAAGTGTTGTGAACACAACCTGAACCCCATGCTATAATATTCAAAATTGGTAGTCTTGTACGAATAAGTGGCTGGATGTTTAGGGAAAAATGTGATGGCTTTATGCACTGTATCCATTGGATAATGGAATGGATTCATTCCAAGTGTCATAAAAATTTGCTATGCTTAAAATTCCTGAATTAGTTGCAGTAGCCATTTACTTTCCAGATACTTAAATACTATATGTTTAAGGAAGCAATGTATGCTTTCCATACAGGTTTTATATACTGTGTTCACATACAAGCATACTACAAAATTTGAAACTTTTTGCAATTTTCATTAATTGGAATGATGTATTGGTGAAATATCTGAGGATTAATAGCAACTATTGTGTCGGTATACTTGGCAGATTTCTTGTTAGAGTATATCAATCAATATTGAGTTTTCCCTCAATATTTTGAGCATACCTGCTGTTATAACATGTATCAATACAAAGTTTCCACATTTCATAGAAATGGTCATTTCTAACCCAATTTATACACTTTGAACCAATATTTTCTATACATTCAAACATTTCAGTCGTGGGAAATTTATTGCACTTAGTGGAATGGGAATAAGTGTTTTAACTGCATAACCTTAAACAAAGAGTTGACAAACTGTCTCTGATTTGAAAAGAGGAAAATGGCTCCTCAATAATTGACAGTGTTTTTGCAATTAAAATGATGATGCATTTTGGTGAAATAAATTTGCTTTTAACTATCTCCAGTTCCACAGTCTTAAATGCCTTGACAGTCATTGGTGAAACCAAGCATATATCTCATAATGTTACTGGATTAACTACATGTTAGCATGTAACCATAACCTGTCTCTTAAAGTTGCACACTGCTTACAAATAAACAATAAAGAAAGTCCACTTGTTCAAACTCTTGTACTGAAAAATCCTCCTGGTACTTATTTTATAAATACATGTTGCACAATTCTGCTTGTGCACTTTTATATATTACAATGCCAGTCACATTTTGAAGTGCCTCAGTGGTTTTTAAATCGTTGTATAAAGATCCACATTTGTGTTTCTTAAACTCATTTTTGTTTATTATATTTACTGAACATTATAACAGAAGTGCTCCATGCTGTGGCCAGAGCATTATAAAAAGTGAGCAGCTAACTTTAGAAATTGTTAAAATAAAAATATATTTTGTTCTGGTCTTCCTAATCTGTTTGCTCTCTATTATCATAGTTATTGAAATGTTACATAAAATGTATACGTTCTGAAAGTGATTTATTGTATAAATGAAGTTGTAAATTTTATTTCACTTTTGTATGTGCATATGAATGTGTGAGATTACCCCTTCCCTCACATTTGCCTCAGTATGACCACAAATATATGTTTTCAAAAGCTGTCTGTGGTAGTTTTTATAAGCTAGAAATATTATAAGTGAGATACCATAATTATGGTGGTGCTCAGTGGTTGTTAAATAAACATAAACAACTGTATATTTATTTTATTTTCATTAATATCAGGAATGAATAAAATACATTCATCATTAACTTTAAGCACTGATTTTCCTGTAATGCTTACTTTGAAATCTAACTAATCTGATATATTTAAATAATATAAAATGAATATGCAGGCACTAATGTCAGTCAAGGCACAATTTGGATCATCTAAAGCATTATGCGGATAAAGGCTAAGATAGAGGTATTAAGTTATGTAGCCGTACAGTATCATAGTGGTGAAATAATGTTCATAAATACTTTCATTTCAAATACATAAAAGTATAAGTGCTGGAAACTTAAAAATGCATTTTCTGAAGCCATATGTAACTGCTAAATTATATTCAGAATAGATATGTTGCATTTCTTGTTCTTTATTATATTATAGCTTGCTGACACATGTTTACAAAGTACTGAAGAACTTATAAATATGTAAAATATGAAGCTATTAACAGTGAAGCAAACAAATATATACAAATATAATAATTTGTAACTTAAAACTTCACTTATCTTATAAGAAATGATGTTACTTTTCTTATAAAGAATATAAGAAAAGAAAAATTTATAAGAAAAGTAACATAATTTCTTATAAGATAAGTGAAGTTTTAAGTTACAAATTATTATATTTGTATACACTGAAGAACTTAATACACCCATTGTCCAGACCATCTTTATAGTGCTAATTGTCATTATTTTACAAGACTCTTCAATTTTTCCAAAGTTGTTAAAAGCATTTGTGGTTGGCTTTTTCAATTGATTCTGTATGTTTATTCTAACTCACAGCCAGTCAATATAAACTGTTCAGCCACAGTACAGCTATCAGAATCACCCTTTGCTTGTTTAGCTGTTTAGCACAACCTGTTATCCATTGCAGTAGCATGAAGCGTTAAGTCCACACTTTCAGCAAATGTTGCAATTGCAAAATGCAGAAATACTTGTTCCGACAGTTAAAAATAAACAAGGTTTAGGCATGACTCTAAAGAGCTGTACTTCATTTCCAATACAAACTATTTACATATTTTGGTTCCAATTTTGATATACTGACTCCAGTATCTAATTACTGTGAATACACTTAATTTCATCAACCCCTGTTTCTTTATCAGTATGATTAAGAATCATCTGCTATCAGTAAAATTTGTGTGATGTTATTTATATAAACCTTTATAACAAATTTATTATTTTAAAGCAAGGTTTACAACTTGAAGGATATGAGTCCACTTAATTTCCTTGATCATTCATATTTCTTTATTGATTTCAGGAATCTGGCAACCTTATGATGCACTGTATCAAAGCTATCAACTCTAAGAAAAAAAATTGAGATGATCTATATATTAGAATGCAGATCAAAAGACACCTCCTTCTCCAGATCTTGATCGCATTTTTTTATCCTTTACTGGAATAGGGGAAAGCAAAATAGCATTTAAGGGAAGGCTGCACAATGAAATCACATTCAATCTTCTGAAACCATTTTCTACTTAAAACAATAGCATCATTACCGCAGCCCAGAATGTCAGTAAAAGCTGTATTTGTTTTTATGTATTTATAATTTTGATGTCATTGTTACTAATTTCCTCCAATCACGCATACAGAATCAAATTGAATCTGAAATGGATAAACATCCTTTTTTATTTATTTCAACCATTATAGGTGCCATGTTATGCTTATTCTTTAATACGTAAAGTGGCATTATCACGCTGTGTGCACAAGAAATTACTGTGCTTTTTCACACCTGAAGCTGTAGGATGTAAACTGACTTTGTCTTGAAATTTGCAATTGGTCAAATTACTTGCATATGAGGTCAGTAAAATAATTTGAATCTTAACAATTAATCAGGTGGAACTGATCCATTTATCTTTGAGCTAGGCAATAGCACAAACTCTATGACTCCCAGTAGGTCTGGGTAACTCAGTTGTCTAAGCACTGGTCTACTGACCTTAAGGTTACTGGTTCAAACCTGACCAAGACCAATGGTTTTTAGGTAGGTTTAAAAGCAACATCCTTGTATTTGTAGATTTACTAGCATAAAAAAGAACTTCTGCGGAAGAGATTCCAAAATATTAGCAGCACTGAAATGATCTTGGTAATTGGCAATGTTAACAAAACAAAATATTTATTTTCCCCAAAAATGGTGCTGAGAATGTGATACATGCTTATATTGCCATTGTTAGATGACCTTGATATTTCTGGCAGAAATTAATATCCCCATATAATATGGCTGGTTTTTACTCAAGCCATAGGTAACTGCTCTATTCTCCAAAGCAGTAACATCACTTACTTCTCATTTCCTGTTTGCCTTCAGCATGCAACAACACTACATTGAAGCAGCTAAACACTTAGAGAACGTGAAGCAAAATTACACTTTTTCTGAACTTGTTGATATGCATGTTATATATTGGTGCTGTACTTATTAGCTGTCCAGAATTACAATGAAAGGAGCTCCAAAAGATCGCATCCTTGTTGCATTACTCTTGATTCTTTAAATTAGCATTTGCAAGAAAATGGTTCTGAGGTGCTGAATAAAACAATCCAGTAAAAGACTACTGAAGGAGGGCAAATTTATCTGGGACAGGTTGATTTTAAATGCCAAAAAGTCACACGTGGATATACCAAAATCCCCATGTTACTGTGCAGGAGAGCACAGTGAACATATGGGCTGATGTTTCTTACCATATCATTGGTTCATATCCGCTTTCTTCTTGACTGTGGTGATATATGTTATTCATTTCTGAAATATGTGTTGCAAACTCTTTTGGAAGAAGTGAAGTTTGAAGTTCAGGCTCAACTACATTTTCAGCTCTATGGGGCTCTAACACATTACGCTATAAACATACAGGAGCATCTAAATAGAGCTTTCCCAATCACTGGATTGCAAGAGATAGTCCGTAATGTCCTGGACACCTTATTCTCCTGATCTCAATATCAAGGTATCTTTTATATATGGGAGAAGCTAGAAACAGTGTTGTATCCAAAGTTCCCTACAGGTTCAGGCAGGACTCCATTAAGTTACTTAACTTACAAAACAATTCAATAAAATTCACAATGGAAGTGGAAGAAGAAGGCATTCTACCTTCTTAGATCTAAAACTAATCAGAGAACAAGAAAACATAACCTTTTGAATATAGAGGAAACTTTCGCATTCAGATAGTACTGAAAGTACTGTACAATTAAGATCATAGCAAAATGAGAAACCTTGGAACTGTCAAGAGTCGTTATCGACTTTTTCACAAGTAACTGCCCTTTGCTCCATTACCTGAAAGCGAGGCTAGGGTTAGCTGATAAAGAGCAAGGAGCAATGCTTTTGTTTTCGTGGCCGGTGCGTCCCAATAACAAATTTTGATGTTCGCACACCAGTGGTTCCTGAGCTGCCTAATCACAAAATAATGTAATATTTAATGCTGCATAAAATTATGCCTAAAAGAATTTTGAAGCTGCGACACCGAAATTTGGACTAGTTAAGTTATAATGTACGAAACAGTTATATTCGTTTGGTGTTGTTTCGAACAAACCTGTATATTACGTGTTAAACTTATTAAATGGGTTCTCACTATATACATATAAATGTATAAGGTTATAAATTTTATGTTGAACTCATTATTTTGTACATTATTAAAGTCTTAATAAACCCCGATGTGCTTTCTGATTATTTTTTTACAAAATATCATTAATTTTTCATATGTAATATCGTTTCTTCCTTTGGATTTCATATGACAGGAAAAATGGTGTTTAAGTCGTCTACTCAGTCCCATAAATCTTCGAATCCCCCTGGTTTTATTTTACCCTATGTTAAGGAAACTCTTCTGAAACAGACAATACAAATCCCAACTTCTCATGATCAGCTGCAGACGTGATCTGCATGCAGTAGGTACACAGTGGTAACGACAATGACAGCATAGTCACAGTATTGGCGCAGATAATTCTCAGTTCATCAATTTAGGGATTTTCTTGTTAGTGCTTTAGTGGTTAAAATGTATGTGAAATCGCTTATAGCCAGCCTGCCAAACTAAAGCGTAATGCAGTTGCATTATATTTCCCTAATATGTGATCTTATCTGATGTAATTAGCGCACAGTGTACTCTACATTGCACAGTTTTTTTTTTTTTTTTTTTTTTTTTTTGACAACTGAAGGCGTGATGTATCTGTCAAGGAAAACACCGGGCCACATGTTAACTGGTAACTACATTGTATTCGTCTTGTGCATGAGAACTGTTGTAGTGGTCACAGTGTGTAAAAATGAACACATCGAAATTCAATGCAGTTTTGTTAATACCATCAGCACACTTACTTGGGTCATTCATGTGAACAGCTCAAAAGATAAAGTTCAGGAGGGTATCAGCGATGCCTTTAAGAAATGTTCAAAAACAGTCACATAGCATCGCAAATGCAACTTAGTCGCACAAAAATTACGTGCTGTATACTTGCACAGTACTTCAATCACAAGCTCTGATGAGTTGGAATTTGTAAAGCATTGATGAAGCTTTTAATAGGTTGTCAAAAGTTCCTGCAAATGGATATGATATTCGTTTTGGGACAAAAATGAAAATAAAGTGACTTCAAAATATTGGAATTATTCTTTTCTGGAGCATTCCTTTGCAGCCATCTTAGACAAAATAGAATACAGAAAGATCTGGCATGTATCCATGGATAGGCCAAATGTAAACTGGGCCTTTCTTGAAGTCCTCAAAAACGACATGACGACATACGAAAAAATCCAGAAGTAATTGATACCGGATTATGTAGTCTAAGCCTAGTCCATGGTGTATTTCAGTCAGCATTCGGCAAAACTTGCTGGGAAGTTGCCAAATCCTGAAGTCAATTCACAGTGTTTTCAATCCTCACTTGGAGTATATTTAAGGAGCAGATAGAACACCTGCCTGATACTTAAAGCAGTGCAGAGATGACTAAAATTCTTCAAGATCATCTTCTGCTCCCTGAGTTATTGTTCCTCTTGATAATTACTTCTGTTTTTTAATCCTTCTTGAGAGAATTCCAACCAACAAAGACTATGTCCCACTCAAATTCTGCAGTCGAACATCTTAGGAGAGCTCTTGAGAGCTAATGGAAAGGTTCATTAAACCCAGCATCCTGAAAGACGCTAAGTCTAATACGATCTCATACACATAGATGTTGAACAATGTCGACAGCTGTGACAACTGTGTGAAACTGCAATAAGTTAAAATCGGACTAGCTACAATACTATTTCTCGATGAAACTTATTATGAATACTGATGTGAACAAGGATGATCTGGAAGAAAACGGTCTAGCCATAATCACCAGGAAGCTTTTTGAAAGAGCACCTGTCTTGATCTCCAAATGATATGGACAAATATCAGCGTTTGTCGCATGGAACCTCTAAATAAAGAGAATTATGCATGGAAAATGCAAGCACAAGCCGTACTCACTGGCTTTGGACTTTTTGGCTATGCAATGGGAGAAAAAACAGCTGCCAAATGACGTCAAACCCGAAGACAAAATGAAATGGAAATTGGACGGTTTAAGTTCAAAGTAAGAACTGATTCTTATGATTTCACCTCAAGATTTAAAACAAATAAAGCATTAATATAAAAATTATTTGTTGTTGGTTTATTGACACTCGTCACTTACTTTTTCATATATTTATGAGAGACTAGTTTCAAAGGCCCTGGCCTCCATTTTCAATCTCTTCCCAACTGGCAACTGTCGTTATCTGCTCTCTCTGGTGGTGGAACTATGAACTTTTTTGTCAAATTATCTGCTGGCGGGATTTCAAAGTTCATTACGCGATCCTTATTTTTCCAGATGAATATGTTCTCCCATGTTGTCAATCTATTTTGGTTTATCACTCCTTTTAATAATTTTGGATTTGGATCAATGTCATGGTTTTCATTCCAAAAATGAAATGCTACTGCTGACTTGTCTTCTTGTTTCAATCTGATGTTTCTAAAGTGTTCTTTGACTCTGGTTTTTAAATTTCTTTTTGTTTGACCTATGTAGCATTTTTCACAATTCTTGCAATTTATTTGGTATATTCCAGATTTGTTACCTGAAGGAATTTCATCTTTTGTTTTTGAATTTAGTAATTTTAAAATTGAGTATCTATTAGTAGGTGCCAAGATGATATTTTGTTCCTTGAATATCTTTTTAAATTTATTAAATGTTTTTGGATGATATGTGAATGAACTGAATATGCTGTTGCTTTCTTTTTCTTTAATAAATGTGGTTGTTTCCTTAATGGTTTTCTTTAGTTTAGATTTTCTAATTTTCTTCAACACCAAACTTTTGTTGTATCCGTTTTCTTCTGCTATGTGTATTATTGCTTTTTGTTCCTTGAAATATTCTTCTTTTTCCATGGGTATGTTGACTAGTCTGTGTGTAAGGCTGTTTATTATTGCATGTTTATGTGTAATTGGGTTGTGGCTATTATTTTTTATATAATTTTCTGAATGTGTTGGCTTCCTGTAAATTCCAAATTTTATTTTTGTATCATTCCTGATGATATTTAGATCCAAGAAAGGTAGTTGTCCATTGATTTCCTTTTCTATTGTGAATTTGATAGTCCTTTCTTGCAGATTGAGTAATTTTAATGCATCATCTAAATGTTTACTTGGTACAATTGCAAAGATGTCGTCAACATATCTATACCAAACCTTGAAGATCATAAATGCCCCCACATATAATTTGGCCAAATGGTTACTAAGTAAATTTAATAGTTTTCCAAAATTTGAAAGTGCAAATTTAAGAAACTCTTTAGATTTAGTAGAAAAAATCAAAGATATAAATTTGGACAAAAATGACAGACTGGTTTCATTTGATGTCACATCTTTATTTCCAAGCATACCAACAGAAAAATTGCAGACTGTGTTAAAAAAATGGCTAGCTACAATTGATATGGAAGCAATAGAAGCAGAAGAATATATTTCTCTAACAAAAATATGCATTGAACAAAACTTCTTTAGCTTTAATGGAAAACACTACAAGCAGAAATCAGGACTATCAATGGGCAATCCACTTTCACCTTTTTTGGCTAACTTATTTATGAGTGCATTTGAAACACAAATTAAAAAGTCCTTCCCATTGATCTTCAAGGTTTGGTATAGATATGTTGACGACATCTTTGCAATTGTACCAAGTAAACATTTAGATGATGCATTAAAATTACTCAATCTGCAAGAAAGGACTATCAAATTCACAATAGAAAAGGAAATCAATGGACAACTACCTTTCTTGGATCTAAATATCATCAGGAATGATACAAAAATAAAATTTGGAATTTACAGGAAGCCAACACATTCAGAAAATTATATAAAAAATAATAGCCACAACCCAATTACACATAAACATGCAATAATAAACAGCCTTACACACAGACTAGTCAACATACCCATGGAAAAAGAAGAATATTTCAAGGAACAAAAAGCAATAATACACATAGCAGAAGAAAACGGATACAACAAAAGTTTGGTGTTGAAGAAAATTAGAAAATCTAAACTAAAGAAAACCATTAAGGAAACAACCACATTTATTAAAGAAAAAGAAAGCAACAGCATATTCAGTTCATTCACATATCATCCAAAAACATTTAATAAATTTAAAAAGATATTCAAGGAACAAAATATCATCTTGGCACCTACTAATAGATACTCAATTTTAAAGTTACTAAATTCAAAAACAAAAGATGAAATTCCTTCAGGTAACAAATCTGGAATATACCAAATAAATTGCAAGAATTGTGAAAAATGCTACATAGGTCAAACAAAAAGAAATTTAAAAACCAGAGTCAAAGAACACTTTAGAAACATCAGATTGAAACAAGAAGACAAGTCAGCAGTAGCATTTCATTTTTGGAATGAAAACCATGACATTGATCCAAATCCAAAATTATTAAAAGGAGTGATAAACCAAAATAGATTGACAACATGGGAGAACATATTCATCTGGAAAAATAAGGATCGCGTAATGAACTTTGAAATCCCGCCAGCAGATAATTTGACAAAAAAGTTCATAGTTCCACCACCAGAGAGAGCAGATAACGACAGTTGCCAGTTGGGAAGAGATTGAAAATGGAGGCCAGGGCCTTTGAAACTAGTCTCTCATAAATATATGAAAAAGTAAGTGACGAGTGTCAATAAACCAACAACAAATAATTTTTATATTAATTTTGACGTCACTGTTACTAAATTCCTCCAAACACACATCAAATAAAGCATTATTAATTTTTAGATGAGTCGTATTTATTACACATCTGCTTCACTTTCGTACCTATTTTGAGGACATGTTTTGCAAATCATCGTTTGCATCTACGGCTCTTATGTGACTAAAGCTTGATCCAGTGGTGTGGGTAATTCTGGGGTTGCATTGCCTAACTTCAAAAGATGTATGGGATACGCTGAAGAAGAATTTTCAAAGTTCAGGACTTGCTCGGAAAGCTACGCTTCTCAAGCAATTAATTGTACAGAAAATGCACAGCACCGATAGTATACGTGATTATCACAATAACTCTTAGTACAATGTAGACAAACTGAAAGAAATGGCTGTCGTCATAAATGAAGACTTATTAGCAGACATCGGAGCCCGTACACATTTAAAGGGCTATAAAGTTTACGAGTCTCACAGTATATAACTACTGACGTCACTCCCGATGACAACATGCAGGGATAGTCCAGTTCGCAACGCGTAGCTTTAGATTCATTACAGCTAATGCTCACCACGCAAATAGATCTGCCTTCCAGGGAGTGAAATGTGTTTGACATATTGTGTTAATAACATTATTTTCACAACAGTTATTGGACAATCTACATTTTATAAATCTATAAAGTTTTGAGTATTATCAACAACCATTAAACAGCTTAAAGAATACACTTTCAAGCTGTCTAAAAGCAGTCAAGGTGGTGTCTGCAAAAATTAACAATATAGAGAATGCATCACCTACCAAATGAACAAAAAATGAATTGTCCCGTATTCAACACAGAAATACTGGATTATCAATGCTGCGTAATATAAGAAATAAACCAAGTTAAACATACATACAAACATATGCACAATTAACGTCATGTGACGTTGAACGAACTTCTCCAAGCATTTTTATATTGTTTCATGGAGAGGCACAGAAAATTTGCATTCGACAATTTACGAATGAACATGGTTTTTCATTGTAATTCCCACAACGAAAGCAATACAGAGGATCGCATATCATTGTAACGTAGGTTACATTTTGTATCCATACCGGAGTGTACACACACAGCGCTTCAGTATACTTGTTGACATCGGACGTTTGTTGATGTCGCGCTTGACCTTGTATAGTACCTGTGTGCGCACATTGATTGGTAAGTTGTACGGGATCCGAAGTCTGCTTAGTAGTCATAATTATGCTGTATTCTCTACTTTCTTCACTTGCAAATTTTTTAATTGCCATTGAATCAAGGGATGAGCTACCCAGTGTTGAAAAGCTAAAAATTAAAATCTTGGAAGAAAATGAAGCCAGACAAGAAGACAACACTTCAAGTGAAGGAGCACTATGTGAAGATAATAACAGATACCAACAGAGAAGTGGTAATAATCAGAAGAAACAACCATTTTCAAAGCAATTTGCAAGAAGAAATTTCAAGAGGTCTCCCCGTGAAATCTGTTCGAACACAAATCAAAGCATATCTGATAGCTGGTCAAAGAAAAAGAGTTTAAAGAATCCTGAGCACACCTTCATGATAGAATAATGTTCACCGATAGCCAATTCAAAAATTTTAGACAGCTCAGTATTGATTTTTTATTCAGGAAGCACTTCTCATGTGTAATTACGAAAAGAACATCCCGGAACTGTCAGTGTTACTGATCCTGATTCACTGAAACTAGCTGCTAAAAATCAATTATACATTAATTGATGGAAAAGGAATGGCAAAACTGAACACAAATGAAAGTGGAACTGTTAATCTACCAAATGATCTATATGTTTCAGATTTATCCTAAATCTACTTTCTGTTGGAAAAATCACAGAAAAGGGTTACTCTGTAACACTCAACAAAGAAGCCACTATTTCACAGAAAACTGGATGCCCTATATTAAAAGCTATGAAATCCAATAGTTTGTATTATATAAATCCTAAAGAAAAGAACAAATCAAAAGGAGAAACCTACCTAAGTTCCAACATATATCGCTGGTATCAAAACTTAAAGACATGTAAATGAAACTGATCTAAAACTGGCTCTTCATGAAGAAAAAGTAAATGTTTTAAACTTCAAGAGTGATGGATCTTGTAAATGTGAAGTTTACCTTGCAGGAAATTTACAAGATCTTCATTTCCAACCAGACAAAATTACAGATTGAAAGAAACCCTAGAAATTGTCAATTTTTATTTCTGTGGACCTATGCGATTCGCATCACATGGTGGAGCAAAATGTTATCTTCAATGCCGATTATAGCAGATACTGACGAGTATATTTAGAGGCGAAAGCTGAAGTTCTTAACTACTTCAAAGAATTCAAGAACGAAGTGGAAACTTCACTTTAAAGAAGATAAAAGCACTTCAATCTGATAATGAAACTTCAAAGTACTGCAACAAAGAATTCAACAAATATCTACAGGCGTGTGGCATACAGAGAAAACTATCACCGATTTATACTCGACAACAAAATGGAATAAGTGAAAGGAAACCAGGCCTCTAGTTGAAATGCCGGATGCCTTCTCATCAATGCACATCTACCTGCAACGTTCTATAAATGTGGCCATTTATGAGGGCTGTTCAGTAAAGAATGATCTTTTTTTTTGAGAGTGCACCTTTACTCAGCCTCATAATTTTGATAGTTCTTCTCAAAATAATCTCCCCTGAATGCGATGCACTTGTCCCAACGTTTCTGCCAGTCTTCAAAGACATGCTAGAAACCATTTTTTGAGAGATCCTTCAAAATCGCCTGCGCAGCCTTCACCACTGCTTCTGATGATGGATAATGCCTCCCACGAAGGCGTTTCTTCAAGTTAGGGAATAGAAAAATGTCATATGGGACTAAATCCGGACTAAAGGGAGGGTGAGGGATGCACTTCACGTTGATTTTTGCAAGATATTCAACAACAACATTGGCAATGTGTGGCCGCGCATTATCGTGGTGCAGCATCCAGCCTTCTTCACGGAAATGTGGTCTTTTGAGCCTGATATGGACTTGCAATGTTTTCAGGACATCGCTGTAGTATTGTCCAGGTACTGATGTGTGTGCAGGTACAACATGCTGATAAACCATTCCAGGAATATCAAAGAATGAGATGACCATAACTTTCCCAGCAGAAGCAATCACTTTTGCTTTTTGATGAAGGAGATTTCCACACTGAGCCTTGCTGTTTGCTCTCAGGATCAAAATGCTGTAGCCAAGTTTCATCAGCAGTAATTATGTTTGAAAGAAACTCCGGATCTTCCTCTAACATCAACTTTAACTGCATGTTACCTCCATTGCAGCGGTAGGCGATACTGGATATGTCTGAACTTACCTGGTTCTCACAGGCGGGAACCAGGAGTACAACAGTGAAACTACTACGGCGTGTTTGTTTCACATTAAGCTAACAGAATGTAATAAGATTGAATTTTATTGCGAAAAAATATGACCATAAAAATTATGATCATTCTTTATTGAACATCCCTCGTATCTTTGCAACAGATCTCCTTCGAGAGCTAAAGATCATGAAACGCCTTTCAAGAGATGGCTTGAATACGTACCTTCTGCGAGGCAGCTGCCTGTTTTGGATCAGTTATCTATAACCTGGACAAAGTCCCAAGAAGAAGAGAACTGAAACCAAAAGCAAAACCTGAAATTTTTGTTGTCTATTCAGAAATCTCAAAAGCATACAGAATCTGGATGCCTGATAAAAGTATAGTAGTTGTGACAAGAGATGTAACTATCCTCAAAAAATGTATCTTCATGAATTTTCACATCTACTAAATGATGCTGTTGAAAAGGATCTTGACTACATAATAAAACTGAAACATCAAACTGTTAAAAAGGAAATACCAAAAGAATCAGATGTCAATCAAGAGACAAGTACAAAATCACTCCCAGTTAGGAATAAATGAAGTTCCATCAACACTGAGACCACAACGGAGCAAAAAGTTGCCAACTAGATTTAATGACTATCTTCTCCATTAAACCAACATGTGATGAACCAGAAATACAGACATGGATAGTGCTACAAGTGACAGTGCAATGCTTTGTGCTTTTGAAGAAGAATGTTAATCTGATAAATCACCTAATGCCTGGGACAAAGCTATAAAGGAAGACTTGGAAGGAAGACTAGATTGGTATCCAAAGAATTTATACAATGCCCTGGAGTAAATTATCAAGCAACTTTTGCACCAGTTGCTAAGTTGGGTTCTAAAAGGCTTATTTTTGGTATAGCAGCCGATATAAATCAGCTAGATGTATCAACTGCTTTTAATGAATGGAGAACAAGAAGAAAAATATACATGCAAATTCCAGATTCAATTGAAAAATATCTATGTAATATCATTTTTAAGGAGGCTGAACCTCAGTCAATATTATGTGCGAATGCAAGAAAAAAGTTGGGAGACTTGAAGAGGTGTAAAAGTGAAAAAGTCTGTCTTCTCGAACGAACACTTTATGGCTTAAAAAATCAGGAAGACAATGCTTTGTCAAACTAGACTCTAAATTGAACATTTTAGTTTTCAGAACTTCCCATCCAGACCCTTGTGTATATGCATTTGCAACAGGGGGAGAAAATTTTCTTTGAGCTATATATGTCAATGACATCTTGATTGCCTCATCAAACAAATTTAATGTGAGGAACCTCAAGAAGGATCTGATGGATACATTTCAGATGTGAGACCTTGGCCATTTAAAATATTGTGTTAGTATTGAATTCAAGAGAACATATGATAAAATTGAAACCTGCCAATCCAAGTACACAGAAAATATGCTCAAGTGTTATAACTTAACAGACTGTAAACCTGCAAGTACACTGATGGAAATCGGTCTAATGCTAACCAAAAATGAAAGAAAAGAAGAAAACCTCCCACACCAGAACCTTTTTGGACGCCTTCTGTTCTTATCTGTGGCAACAAGACTAGAATGCTAGGTCACTTAAATCTACCTAGGGACAAGCATTTGGTCTCCTTTATATTTATGAGGGCGGATGAATTGATGCCTCGAAGATTACTAGAAAGTAAGTTTGCTGTATTCTTTCCGAAATGCGGTGAATGGATGAATGGAATGAGTCTCAAGATTCAGGGTGGACCCACATTGTTCACAGTTGGATCTAAATCCAATCAAGGAACTGGAGCAAGACTGTTCAGGTATGGCAGAAGACTGTCTTATAGCCTTGGACAACATACAACTGTTTTCCAAGCTGAAGTATACGTACTTGAAGTGTATGGGGAAATATTAGTAAAGGATATATGAGCAGATTTATTACTATACTTTCAGTCAAGCGACTTCTGGGAAGGCCAAATCTAAACTGGTACTCGACTGTCAGGAATCCTAATGGAACCGACTGAACAGAACTTTGTCAAACTGATGTGAATTCCGGAACATAGGGGAGTCCTGCCTAGAGTTGTACTATGGCTATGTCAAAGGGAATCCAGCAATGGAGTGACAGGAAACACAGTGAATACTGGTTATCTGTAAAAGGACATAAGCATCCAAAGATGATTATGAAGAACATCATCAAAAGTAGGACCAAAGAACTGCTCAAATTGGACAGAACTCAGCTTAATAGTAGGTCTGACAAATGGACATTGTCAACTGCGAGCACGTCTCTATAAGATTGGTCAACAGGTTTATCCAACCTGCAGGAGATGCCACAAAGCAGATGAATTAGTGTTTTATCTGTTAACTAGCTGCGAATCGCTGGCAGCATCTAGGGTTAAATATTTTAAGCATTAGTTCATGACTTCATTAGTTCCTGTCTCTCCCAAGAAGATGGCTTTTTTATCAAGGATTCTGGTATTCTTGGAGACTAGATGAGGGGAAGCGCAATAAAATCAGAAATGATCGCAGCCAGTAGGGAAGTTCATGGGCTTCCCCTTTCATTAAATCTAAACCATCTCCATTTTGACCTAACCTTCCATTAGCAAAAGCTCTCCTAAATTTGGTATTTACTTTAGATCTTCTAAGATATTCCTAATTACAATCTCCTTATTCTCCAGTTTCCATTTCTTACCAATCAGAAATTTTATCAAATTCTCTGTGGCCCTATATTTAAATGTGAATTTCAACTTTTTTATCTTTGCAGATGGGGCACATTCTGGATAACATCTCCTCTCATCGCCATAATTTCCAAAGACCTAATATAAACAACAAAAATCCCTCCCTGTCGTTCTTTGTGCAAACTGACAAATACCTCTCCCAATCTGAGTCATCTTTTATTCTCCCATGGTAACCCAGAAAAGGTTTCTTCCTCATCTTCCCCATTGGGCAAACAAATTTGCCTATCCATATTCTCTAACCTCAATCTTACATCCTTCCAAAATCTTTTCTAACAAGTCGAATATTAACTCAAACATCTCCTAATCCATTTTTGAATAATGCTCCTTGATTTTTTTCGGCCACACGTTCTGAATATTACCCATATGCTCCTGATATATCGGGCATGTTTTCATTATGTCTAAATCAGGTAATTCCTGCACTTGATATAAATATTTCTGTGTCTTTTCCATTAATAACTCTCTCACATCCACGTGTAGGTGTATTAAAACTCCTTCATTTGCAGTATTAGTGGGAACTCACGAAATTAGTATGCAGAAACAATATTAAATCCATTGTAATCCATCCCTCATGAGCCCCAAGATTTCCCCTCCAATGGATCTATCTTGATACTACCAAGGCCGAATGAAGTCCCTCATACCATTTAATGCCCATACCTGGAATGAGATAATCTCTGTTATTGTTCACTGCATATTGAGTGCAACGTTGTGCGGCAAAGTTTGCGAATTTTGAGAAATGAAATGTTTAGTGTTTAACAGCCGCTTTTACAGCATGCGGCATCGCACTGATGATACATTAGATAAAGATGGAACACCAGTGGAATGAGATGATGGGGAAACTGGAGGTCCCGGAGAAAACCCACCCCAGCGCCGTGTTGTCCACCACAAAGCTCACTTTGTGGTTACCTGGCATCGAACCCGGTCCGCCTTGGCGAGAGCCGAGCGGTCTAACCACTCAGCCACGGCGCGATCCATTAATTTTGAGATGGCACAGTCAGAGGAGAAGTGCATTTGCATTATATGTTGCGCGAAACTCAAGAAAACCTTGATAAGAAACACAGATACTGGAGGAAACCTACGTGATGCGTGCTTAAGCTGTATTCGGTGTTATGAATTGTTCATGCGATTTAAAAGTGGCTGGATGGAAGTTAAAGGTGACTTTCGGACAAGACGTCCTTCGATATCCACCAACGACGCTCACATCAGCAACGTCAACAAAATTGTGCCTGCCAATCGAGGACTCACTGTTTGTGAGATGCAGGATAATATAACATTTCAGTTGAGAAAATGTGATAAGGAAACGGTCTGAAATTTGGTGGGATAATTTATGGCTCTTCCATCACGATAACGCACCCTCATATTCATCTCTGTTGGTGCGTGGCACTAAAAAAAACAAACTTGTAAATCCCTTTGAAAAAACGAACATTTTGAACGATAGACGAGGTAAAAGGAACTTCCAAGACGGCACTTCGCGCCCAAGTCTACTTCTGAATTGGAAATGACGTTGGGAGCAGTGTACCAATGGTAGCAGAGAGTATTTTGAAGGCAATACATGAATTGCTTAGGAAAATCTAAAACTAAGAATTTAATACTTGTCAAAATTCGTCCGGCATTTTATACGTTCCCAGGCACTCTATGTGTAGGTGTGTCTGAATTTTATGCTTCGCCTGTAAGAAAATCTATAAATTAGGATTTACTGGTTTTATTAAAATAAGTAATTTTACTCCGATTCAAACAATTTTTGCTGTTCACTGGACAGCCATGTAACTAAATATAAAATGAAACGGTACAGGTGAATGGACCTGTTGAATAAGTAAAAAGTTACAATTGGCAACACAGATGTCAGAAAATAATTCCTTCATTGTCGTTAAGCACTACAATATGTAAATATTCATACTGAGAGTTGAACATATTTTTGAATTCACACACTTTCAATGTGTCATATTGATATACACACTGCGAAGAGCCACAGATTATTAGAACTGTAACGTTTAGTTGACATACTTCCTCCTAAGTTATATCTCACAATGTTATATATAGTTTATCACACATTTCCTTGCGTATTATGTTAATTATGGAATTAATTGAAATGTGCCATAAACTATTTATGCATACACATTTGTCTACGAAAACAGCTGTTCTTTTATTCAGCCGATTACCAGAGCGGATGTGGAAGCGAATGTACCATAGCTTAGTGGAAATGGAAGCTCAATGCATTACCGACGAAATCGTTAATTCCGCCAAGTAGTAACAAAAGCGCCCTATGTGGCATCAACTCCCAACACAGAGTTGAATCATGAACCTAATGAAATATACACTCTGCCATCTGTAAATGCTTTATTGAACTATTTTGCACTACTTCAACGGCAGATAACACCACAATTTTAATTTGGAGGGTTGTGTTAATAATAGGCGTGGAAATACAATGTATGCTAAAACCGTAAGTCTTAAACCTTGACCATAGAGTGTGCATAGCTGGCGACTTCATTGCCAAACACCCAGGATGGAACAGCCGCATCCAGAATGAAAGGGGAAGGAATATCTACCGCTTCATCAGCGGAGACCCCACCCTTCATGCGCATGGCCCGCGAGGTCCAACGCACTTCCCACCTCGTAGCAGGGCGGACGTCATAGACTTCGCAATCACAAAAAACATCCCATTTCATCTGGACCTCACGGTGGTAAACGCTCTAGATTCTGACCACAACCCAGTTGTGATCAGCTCAGACGTTACCGTCGCAGCTCTGGCAACGGCAGACTGGGTGGACGAAGTCGACTGGGATGCCGCTATCACCACTATCCAAAACTCCGTGGAAGCCAGTCCCCGGATTGACTCCGTGGAGTCACTCGAGGCGGCAGCCAAGGAGTTCTCCACATCCATCCTAAATGCGGTCCGTGCTCACACACACCGCATTCAAATAGACATACCAAACCCTACTGATATCCCAGGACCCATCAAACAGCTAATCAGGGCTAAGATGCTGTGAGAAAGCTGTGGCAGAGATTTCGCCATCCCAGGATAGGAGAAGTACACCTGAGGTTCAAGTCCCTGGTAAGACGACTCCTAAGAGCACACCGCAAAGAGGCCTGGGAAAACATGTTAAGGCAAGCAAATCTCCAGGAGAGAAAACCGTGGCGAATAGTCCGTAGCCTGCGGAAAGATAGAACAGTACACCAGCATCCCCTACATAGCCCTAGAGGTCGACTCGTCTACGAGTCGAAAGAAAAGGCAGATGCACTAGCAGACTATCTGGAGGCTCAATTCCAACCCAGGGTTGAGCAAATGGACGATGACCATGCTGACCTCGTGGAACGAGTGGTGGAGGACTTCCTAGAAGCACCGCCCCCTGACCACGAGGAGTTCCACATCCCCATAGTTACCCCTAGAGAGGTAGCAACCACGCTTACCTCTCTAAGAAACAACAAAGCCCCTGGGCAGGACCGTGTCACAGCGGAAATGCTCAAGTACCTTCCACGCAGAGCCGTGATTCACTTAACCCGGATTTATAATGCATGCCTATTCATGCGCCACTTTCCAGCTGTCTGGAAGGAGGCGCGCGTGGTGTGCGTTTTAAAACCGGGAAAAAATCCGGTCTTCCCTTCCAGCTACCGTTGCATCAGCCTTCTACCAGTTTTGTCGAAGGTTTTCGAAAAACTGCTCCTCTCCCGGCTCCTACCTCACTAAGAGGAAAGGGGCCTAATCCCGGAACACCAGTTTGGCTTCCGTTCTGGCCACTCCACGACCGAGCAACTACTACGGGTTGCCGAGAAGGCTCCCTGGGATTCCAGGAAAGGTCTAAAATGGTAGCAGTCTTGCTAGACGTGGAGAAAGCATTCGCCACTACCTGGCACGAGGGGCTTATTTACAAACTCCTAGAGCATGAAGTTCCCCGTCCATACATTTCCTTGGTGGCCGGTTTCCTCGGAAACCGAAGCTTCCGAATAAAGGTGGAGGGACAGCTGTCAACCGAGCGGCCCATTGGCACTGGAGTACCGGAAGGCAGCGTGCTGTCACCGGCACTCTTTTCAGCTTACATGGCCGACATACCCACACACCATAACACCCACACACCACAACACCCACACCTGTCAGTATGCGGACGATCTCATGATCTTCGTGGTAAACAGAAACCCGAGGTATAGCTTTCGGCAGATCCAAGCCCAGCTCCGGGACATTGGCGAATGGAGCGCAAAATGGCGAATGGCAATTAACCCGGAGAAGAGCTCTAAAATTCTCCTGGCGAAAACCAGAGCCAACCGGTTGCAGCAGAACTTCGTTTTACGGCGCCGTGGAATTCCATGGGTGCAAACGGCGAAGTATCTCGGAGTGACGCTGGACCGAAAATTATCTTACGCTCCGCACGTCAAAGGCAAGGTCCAGCTTGGACACGTCGCGCTCAGGAACCTATATCCAATATTCCGTTCAACCATGTCCCTCCGTCTCAAATTCCAGCTGTATCGGGCGATCATCCCGCCTATGATTTTGTACGGCTGTGAGATCTGGGGAACAGTGGCAAATGCCACTTTCGTCAGACTCCAGACGCTGCAGAACAGGGCGCTCAGAGTGATATAAGATACGGACTGGAGATTCCCAGCCCAGATCCTTCATGAACATTCAAAAATCCCGTAAATTGTCGATGTCATCCGAGAGAAGGCACGATCAATGTACGAAAAAATCCAAACCCATGGCAACCCTTTGGTAAACTCCCTGGACAGGTATGACCAGAGGGAGCAAAGACGCTTGCCATCATACAAACTCCCTAGAGACGTCTTGGGGCCCCTTGGTTAACCCAAGGTAAAGCCCACCAACTCCAAAATTCTTATTACGCCTGATGCCTCAAGCGTTAGGCCATCCGTAATCAAAACGGGGCAAAAACACTAAACCGATCCCCCCCCCAAAGGGAGAACGCAATAAAACCGCTAAGCTGCTGCGTTCTGAGATTACTCAAGGGCATCCAAACAAAAATTTTAAACAAAACTACAACCTATCCCCAGCAGAACAATAAAAACATTCCTGACTCACTTCACTGGTTAAGCCGCAAAGCGGCTAGGTACTGCGGCAGAAGACATCCGGATGGGGAAAAAGAAAAATTGCCCCACCCAACCAGGACTACCTCTGGACCTCTGGAGGTTAATACATTTCTTGCTTTAATTTTTAGTTTCCAAAGCAGGAATAATTGAACATCAGTAAAATGATCAGTACTGTACATATGATAATTGAAAATGTAACAGTAACAGTTCTTAAAAGACCTCTTATTAAAATATAATTGCTTATAATCGTTAACGGAATGTATATGGACACCGAAGACTCCGAGGAGGAAACATCACACAGCATGGGAAAGAAGAAGAACGCAGCATCCAGGAAGCAGAGCCATGCAGCCAAGCCGCCCTCACTGCAGCTGCCTTCGCCGCAGCTCTCGCCCGCAAGCTCTCGAGCGCGGTCTCCCGCCTCGCTTCCGCTGCCGGCAGTCGAGAGGGAGCATCTCGCCGTACCACAGGGGAAGTTCTAGGCGGCCAGGCCCGCTTTCCCCGCCACGCTGGACGCCAGCCCGGCGCCCAGTCAATCGCCGCATCACCTGGCTGCTGGAACTCCCAGCACCAGTCGGCCAGCCGCAGCACCGCAGGAACCTCCACAGCTCTTCGCCGCAGATACCCAGCCACCAGCACCACAAACATACGACTACAGCCTCCACTACCACGACCACCGGAGTCTCCACTAGCTTCACAGCAGTAGTTGTCGGAGCACCTCGCGACCTCCCTGCGAGATTTCTTCTCACAGCGGCATCACAGAAGTGGCCCTCAGTTCTGAGTACCACTCGCGTCATATCACGAAGGGGACTAACCACATATGTGCGCCTGCGGTTTGTGGATATTCAAGATCGCGACGCTGCCTTTAACTCGGGCTAACCTATTCTGGGACAGCGCCTGAAAGTAGAGGCGAGCAGACTGCAGCGCCACACCCCGTGCAGGCACTGCTGTGCCTACGGACACAGCGCCGACACGTGCACCGCGCCTCCACGGTGCCACTATTGCGGATTGTCAACTGCAACAGATCCTGAGAGCCCACGATCTACGCCGCCGCCGCAGGTACTGCGCCACGTGCAATGGCCTCGGCCATTTCACAGGACAGGCGTAGTGCCCTGCATATCCACGCGGAGACACAGGACACAGCACCCCGGGGTCAGCCGCCAACGAGCCTGCGGGATGGCAGCAAGCCCTTGGTTGCCTCCGAGAGGACCTGCAGGGTGTCACCAACAGACTTCACACCCTCGA
Organism: Mantis religiosa; assembly: GCA_030765055.1. NCBI lineage: Eukaryota > Metazoa > Arthropoda > Insecta > Mantodea > Mantidae > Mantis > Mantis religiosa. The sequence goes on from CM060951.1 coordinate 189,920,790, forward strand.
GGAGCTCCTGACAACCACACTCCACGCCGACAACCACCGGCCTCCAGCGGAAGAAGTTCAGGACCTCCACTCAGGGGTCCTTAACCTCAACCAACGCCTGGGCAACCTGGAGGAAGCCGTCACCGCTGCAGCCCAACAACAAGACGCCAACCACGCCGCCCTCATTGACTTACAAGACCGACTGACTTCCATCCACGGACTACTGACCAATGGAACTACCACACCGGACCGACTCTCCCCCACAGTTACACAGCTTCAACAGACAGCAGAGAACATACACGCCCAACTACAACAGACAGAACACCAAGTCAACAAGCATCAAGTCATTCTAGTCTCACTCCAGCATAAGATGCAACGCATCGCAGCTGAACTTAATGAACGACCTCAGGACAATTTAGACGCCAGACTTGCACAACTCCCTCAACTAACTAACATGACCTCACTTCTCGACAAGATCATTTCCACCCAGACTGAACTCTCCTCACGACTGACAGTACTCCAAACGCCACCAGCAACCTCAACTGACAACAAAGCAAGACTAAGATACGGACTTGAAACCTACCTTACAAGAGCCTGGAAACCGCCCCCCAGACCCGACAACTAAAAGCACCTCTGACTTACAAGGAAACCCCCCGGCTCTAGCAGCCGCCAAAGCGCCCTACTATCCACGCGCCACGGTCAGGGCCTTCGGGTCATGGCCGTCGCCTGGCCTTTATTCCTCCACCCGCAGCTGCTATGGGCAGCTTGCACCGTAACAGCACCTAATACTAACGGGGGTGCTCTTAGCGGAACCCCGACAGGCTGAAATAAAGCCGCTAAAATAAAACTAAGTACCCAGTAAACACCTTTGAAATAAATAAACATCCCCCCCCCCCAAACAAAGAAGGAATGTATATGAAATGTTACTAAGCATATTTAATTTTTGAAGCGTGATCGGGCTACTGAGTGAGTCTAATCTTACGCGCGTTTGTGAACGTACCTAGCTGGATTAGGAAACCAAAACACGTTGTTCAAGGTCATCTTTTATCCTGATCCTGTCATTGCCCTTCCTCTAAGCCCCTTTTCTGCATCGCTTTATTAACTTCACCAATCTATGTCCAGCGTGCCTTTCCTTTTCTTCTTCTTCAAGGTTATCTTTCTTCCTTCATTATAAACTATATGCTTACTTTACTTGTACAAAGCGGAGTATTATTTTTATTATAATTTGTTTATGTTTATAGAATCCAAATAACTGACATTTCTGTTAACTTTTAAATTAATAGAAGCGATATATTAAAATAATTACAACTATTGATCAAAATTGGTTAATGGGATAGCACTATAATCCTCGAGAATTTGTAACCGTAAAATGCATGGAAAGTAAAATTGCAGTATATATTAATTACTTTACATAATAGCGAATCACAAACTTTCTTATTTTCTCATCCTATTAAAAATTAATAAAGTAATTTCGTGTTTCTCAATCTCGAAGGCCAGTATTGGCTCGGTGTCACAGGTCATATTTTATTCTATTTCTGGCCTACCATGGTATGTATAATGGCTAGAAATACAGCAAAAGAGATTAATGTAAGTGATTTATGGCACGGCTATTCGGAATGCGAACCACAGAATACTAAACAATAGTTACTACTCGAACTGGTTCGGCCCCCAACTCCTCTTTGTATCGATTTGTTATGTTGCCATGCTTGGTTGGTAACATTGTAAAAGGAAAAATGGCAGAGGACGATTTGGAGTATCACATTAAATTTCCTTCACCAAGTCCTAAAGAATGTACTCCAACAAGCGAGACAGAAGAATTTGTTTTTGTTTATGACGAGGATAAACTTCCAGTTGTGATGTTATTAGGATGGGCGGGCTGTCAGGATAAATATTTGTCGAAATACAGCGCTATCTATGAAGATAGAGGGTACGCAAATGCCTTTGACAAGCCGGCAAAAAGGCTATATTGTAACAGAAAAAGTAATTTATTTTGTCTTGTCACTCAGCAGCTTTGCTTTTTTTTTAAGCCACATTCATAATGCATTTGATTCACATGCCTTCAAGTAGAATTTTGGGCAAGTTATGGTTCAGAGTTTATATTCTAAACGGTAGTGTTTTTGTCATCGGTTTTAAAGAATATATCATTCCATCTGAATTGAGCATGCAATCACTAGCACCTGATCTCACTATGCCTGTATTTTTACTGTACATTGTAATTAATGAGATCTATCCTGTTAGTAATGTTGGATTTTGAAAGTTTTTACTATCTTTGCTACCTGTCTGCATCAGTTTTACTTAATTTTCCCTGATTTAGTTTAAAATTTGTTACCATATGCGCTACTTGGCAGCATTAGTTTAACCTTATTTTCTTTGAATAATTTTGGTTCAGAATTTAATTTGCATACTAGATGTTTTTGTGATTTTATCAACAGTTGTCGGAGAGTGTAGCATTCCATCACCAAGTACTTTAATATGATTTTTTACCTCCCAAATAATGCAATTTACATGGTGTTTTGTGACATTCTTTACTGATCAATTATAGCTTTGTTTTATGTGGTTTTTTTAAACCCTGTAAGGACATGTAAAATTGAATAAGTTACCTGCTCAAATATTTTTTATTTGTCCAAGTAAATTATTACCTTTTCAAACTAGTGAATATAGTATTAATACACTGCGTTAAAATTTTTTATGAATTTAGGCTTTATAAGTTAACTCATTTACAGGCATGCTAACCTTATTCCAAAGTTCATACTTCAATGTACATATATTTTTACAAAAAGAGAGTTGGTTTTATAAAGAATTTGTTTTTATAGCTTTTTAAAATATTATTTCCTTTAATCCTTGTCTTTTTTCCTGGCGTTAATTACTGTCAGCAAAAGGAGTGTTTGTTTTAGCCTTTAGGTAACTTGGTAGATAACTTATGTACCAACTTCACTTTCATAGTATGGATGTTGGGAAGATGTTTATGTTCTTTGTTTCCCAAGCAACATCTCAAGTTATGTATAAGATATCAAAATTAAATGTTCTGCTATTAATGCAATAATGATGGTACATTTTTAATATATATAAAGTATATATGCACAAAGTGCTAAGTAGGTAGAAAAACGTACTTCTCTTTCTAAAATATATTGGCGCCCACCTTATGTTACATGTATATTGCAGATGCATCACTGTACGTTATACTGCACCTGTGGATTGTTTATTTTGGAGAAGGGGGCGCATGCATCAGCTTGGCAAGAAGTTGGTGGATCTGTTCTTTGATATGAGTCTGGAAGACCATCCAATATTTTTCCATATATTCTCTAATGGTGGGGCATTTCTTTATCAGCATGTAAGTCAAGCACTTCAACACAGCAAGAAACCTCTCCAGGTGAGATACTTACTATATCTAATGCCAGCTATTTGTGCCATTGTTCTGACTTGCAGAACTACCATATCAACATGCTGGTATGATAGTAACTTTTCCTGCTTTTAGATCAATCAATGTTAATTAACTGTTCTTCCCCACATGACAGTTTTAATGAAGTCAAAGATATATGTAAATAGTACTTTGGGGTGGAAGGAATTTCTTGAAAATCTTTGCATTACATATTTGAAAGATGCTATACAGGTATAAGTTTGGTATTGATTCAAATTTTTGTAATAATGCAGCATTTCCTGTACTTTCTTTATGTGAGCACTTTTTTTTTTAAATTTAAATCCTCCAACTTTGTATATCGGACGATGAATGAAATACCCTAAAAAAACCTTATCCAGGTAACTCATCCTGACTGAGATTCAAACTCAGGACCTCTTGAACGTGAGGCAGACACTTTACCATCTACACTACCTAGGCGGGCAGGCAAATAATAGAGAAAGCAAAAAGATTGACTTCAGTTTTTGAAGACAATTAACTTTTGTCAGAAGAACCAATAGCAGAAACTATTTTGCTTGACTGTCACAACGGTGCTGCAGGTACTAGTAGAGTTGGTCAGATGGCAGGCATTTGAAGGCAAGAAAGGTATCACACATGTGGAAATACACATCTTCCCTGTACTAACTACTTGCTTGAAAATGTAAATCTCTTTCTATTTAGTTTTAGTTGTAAAACTATTTCTCAGAAATATTTTAAATTGTTAAGCAACTTTTGTGAAACAGGCAATAGGAGGCAAGGTCAGAAACGAATAAAGGTGCAGCAAATGCTAGTGACATTGTGAATAGGAAAAACCATTACATTCTTTCAAGTATTTAGAACTAGCATTTTTAAAAGTTAGTTTTGGGATGAATAATCTGTGACATATTCTATACTGGAATGACAGAAAGGAATTTAAAAACCAGTTTAACAGAACACAGAAGGAACATAAAGTATAAACAAATAGAAAAATTGACAGTTGCTTTTTAATTCTGAAATGAGAACCACAACATCAGAGATGAGATTTAGTTATTGAAAACATTAATAACGAAACTCAAACTTTCAACAGGGGACAAGATTTTTATTATCAGGATAGTTTCACATATTTTAAATTTTGATATGTCATCATTGAGTGGTCTAATGTAGTCTGAAAACATTAATAACGAAACTCAAACTTTCAACAGGGGACAAGATTTGTATTATAAAGAAAGTTTAACATATTTTAAATGTTGACATTTCATCAGCATGTGGTCTAATGCAGTTATGTAGGAAATATTCTGAGAGAATGAACCAATTACAAGAGGTCCACACGACAGCCAACTGTGATCAGCTGATGATGGGTTTGGGATGTTTCCGAAAACATTCCTGTTTTTAATAGATGATGTGAGTAAAGATTTAAGTTTTATTAAATGACTGAATAAATCTTTTGTTCTGTAACTTCCTAACTCAAATTGGTTACTTCCTGAGGTTTTGAAATTTACAGTCCCATTATTTATAACTGCATTGCTGGGTTCTTGCCTTCAGGTCCTTTTAGAATAAGTGTATGAGAGGTAGGAGAAAGAGCCCTTTTTTGTTCTTTGTTTTCTTAAAAGTTGCTGTGATAGCTTCAACTTTTTAAAATTCAGATAGGAATCTGTAAAACACCTAATCTCAGCCTAAAAGAAATGTTTTTGTGCACCTTTGTATTTCTGTCGCATTGTTAGTGGCAAGACGATTTCAAGATAAAGTCCTAAGTAGAAAATTATTGTTTTATGGTTTTGTTGGCTTTTTAAATATATTTGACCAATTGGTTCTATTTGAATGAGTGCCACTGTCTTAGGATGCTTAAGGGTTATGTCAGTTATTAAACACATTCCTTTTCAATGAAGGCATGTTTAGTTAACTCATGGTTTCAATCATTTTTGGCTTCCTCCTGATAATAATCTAAGGCTTTCCTTAATAAATTCAGTTGCAGATTTCAGTGTTGAATTTTGCCATGAAATGTACAACCCCACATAATGTCTTTGACCAAATTATTAATACAGTAACAATATAACACATGCAATTGTGATACAGGAACTAAACCTAATAAAGGTTGCGGTACATTTGAATTCATCTGTCCTTAAACCATACCCTCAAATTAATGGATACCCTCATAATAGAAAGATAGAAAATTGCAGAATCCAGATCCCACAAAAGAAATGTCATTCAGTATCTTTCACTTTCATCTCTAACATTAATACATCTTATTCATTTTTAGATGAGTCGTATTTATTACACATCTTACGACTCATCTAAAAATTAATAATTATTTCACTTCACTGTGGTGTTCCATACAGTTAAATCTCGATAGATCAATACATCTGTTCACTAATGACTAGAAGTTTCTTGAACAGTGAGGTTCCTGACATTGTCTTTTAGGTTTACCCATACCTCACTTGTGAAAATGGGACATGTATCAGAAAGCTTCCCATCTTCAGCCATCTTCAGCTTACAACAACTAGTTGTATTGTCTAGTGTTCAATTGAAGGTGGAGGCCTCCAGTGGTGATCATCAAAACTTGCTGAGCTGGCCCAATGACAGGAGATCAGCAATTCTTTTTTTTGTAATGTGGATGTGTTTCCATACTTAGAGTTCAGTTGGATAGCTTGTTCTGGGATCAGCTTGTTGTTATCATGATAAGGGCGCGGATTCTGATGACATTTCATTTCAGTCACTTTTTTGTCATTTTTCTCTTTTTTATCATTTTAGGTCATTTTTTAATATTTTCAGGGCATTTTCTGGTCATAAACATATTGAGACATTAATAATAATTTTTAAATTGCATCATCTCTTGCAGTGACATGAGTCTTGACAGAGGGGCTCAATTTGGGTTGCCTTCATCATAAGGGATTTCCCTTTCTCATTGCCTCAGTTGGAGGCAAGGTGTTATTGGGTCATTGAACTAGCCAATTGGTAACAGTGTGGTTGCATAGTCTGCGTGTTCCATACAATTATGCCAAAAGTGAAGCCTAGTTTTGCTATAAGATTAAAGAATATTGTAAACGAGTTTGGGGAGGAAGTGTTTTCTACAGTTGGTTCCATATTGTTTTGTAAGCTGTGAAATTAAAGTAGCACCTGATGAACAATTCAGTACAACATATCAGACGTGGCAAACTTAAGTAGGCTGTGAGAGATTCTAAGAAGCAGAATAATGCTCAAATGCTACTTTCTGAAAGTGTAGGATTAAATATTGGTACATGTTCCAAGTTTTTTAAGAAGTTATGTGATGTGTTTATGTCTGCAAATATTCCTCTAAAAAGCTGAATAATGCAAAGTTGAAAAACTTTCTGGAGTGTCACATGGGGTGTTGTTTACCAGAGGAGTCAACTTTAAGAAAGAATAATTATATTCCATTATGCTATGAAGAAACCATACAAAATATAAGAGAGTACGTCACAGGAAAAAATATACTTTTTCATTGATGAAAGGGTGAACAGTAAAGGTTGGTATGTAGCCAATGTAATAGTAGGGATGCTATTGCTGGATGGACCAAGTAAAATATTTTTGACTTCTGAAGTATTAGATAACGTAAATCATTCAAGTATAAGTATTTGTTTGCTAATTCCATGTCGTTGCTTTAACCTAAGGGATCTGGTATGAGGATATGCTGCTTTTTATTACTTATGGGACCACATATGTGGTTAAAGCGGCAAAATCAACAAGGACTTTAATCCATGAATGGTGCATGCATACTTTTTGACACATGGCTTACGTAGAGTGGCGGAAGAAGTGAGGGTCACAGTTTCTACAAGTAGATGCACTTTTACTAAAAAGATATTTGTCAAATCCCTTATGCTTGGAGAAAATTTCAAATCCCTTCCCCTGATGTTCCATTCCTCCACAACCAATAGTAATGCAATGGGTCTCATGGCTAGTAACTTGTTTTTATTTTTATGCACATTTTCAAACTGTGAAGTCCTTTGTAAATTCTCTTGATGTGGAAGATTGTAGAGCAATTGAGGTAATCCAACAGGTGTTTAATGATAATTAATTAGAGGGGCAATTAGCTTATATCAAGTTAAACTTTGGTTTTCTACCATCTACGAATCAAAATCTTCAAGAAAGGGGTACTGCACTAGACAGGACTATGGTTTTGGTTAAGAAAGTAGAAGATAAATTGAATATCCTGACTGGTGAAATTGGCAAGATTTTAAAGAATCTACAAATATATTAGAAAAAAATCCAGGATACAAAACATTTTGCACGATAGTTAAAGTACTTTCAGGGGAAGGTTTTAAAAATGTGGAGATACAAGAGGAATTCACATCCAGTGATTTGTTGCTCTTCAGATATTCTGCTATAGTCAGTGGGAAAAGTTTCTCGATGTACAACAATGTTCTCGCCGACAACCTGCAAGGGGTTTGTAGTTGCCTTGCCTTGGGTGACGATGGTTCGGGATAATGCTTAGATTGATCGCTGACGTCATCCACAAGATGGTACTGAAGGCGTCGTCACCTCGAGCCTTCTGGTTCTCTGGGACTCTCTTACCTGCTAACGCTGGTAATCACCTCCGTCATCCTTTGCGATGGTGGTGAGAACGATGTCCCGGCTGCTCTAGACTTCTCCTTAATCTTCTTATGGTTTTAGGACTGGATTACAAGAAATGATCTCTCGAAGTTCAGGGTTGTATGGGTGGATCACTTGTGCGTAGAAGGAAACACAGTTTTCTTGTGTAATGTTTTATATTTTTCTTAGTTACAAACTTTCTCACAACAAACTATGTGGACCTCATGTCTCCAAAAGTGTTCTTTGTTGAGTATGCTTTTGTCAGCGTATACTACAAAGCTCCGCAATTCTCACCCACACTATAAAAATAAACTTATTATATCCACGATATCCGCGCAACTTTAGTGTGACTTGTAGCATCTGCGAAACACATGCGCGCAAAATTTTCGCTGTAGGAGACGTAGCTTCTCTACCACGTATGCAACTGTTGATAACTCCGCGAGACCTTTTCGGGCTGACAGACGTGGTTTCACTTCCACATATGCAACAGCGACTGTTGATAATTTCAGCAATCTTTTTGCACTAACAGACGTGATCTCTCCTCCACGTATACGGAAGCGACTGGGTAATTCTGCGCGAAATTTTTGGACTAATAGACATGGTTTCTCCTCCACATATGCTGTAGCGACTGGGTAATTCAGTTTTCTATAACGTTTTATTTTAACTGGCTCTGCAAACACTCCTTCAACTGATTATATGGGAGAGTGATGTAGCTGTTCTCTTATTAGTCGGCCATAAGACTAATTTTATATTTTTATATTTTTGCGGGAAGTATTTTTAAATTGATTTGTCGAGAGAATGCATATGGCGTCTTTTTTAAGGGAATAACCTTCTTAACTGTTTTTGGGATTCACCCGATTTCTCCTGTCAGAACTTAGCCAGAATGAACCACTTGTGACCCTGAAGATTTATGGCACACTTTGTTACCGGAACTAAACACTTACTCTGACCGAAGGTCCATTTCAAGTCTGTCCGACACACACACACACGCACGCGCACACATACATACACACACACACACACACACACACACACACACACACACAAAATATGTCAGCACTAGACATCAGAGGCCTGGCACAAAGTAATGTTTTCTGAAGAAAGTACTTTCAAACTGGTTAGAAGAAAGTCCAGAAAGGTGAGAAGGCCAGAAAGGTGTCACGGTATGATCCAAAGTTTACGGTCGAAACTGTTAAACATCCAGAAAGTGTGATGGTTTGGGGTGCCTTTAGTGGTAACTGTGGTAGAGGTGGCTAGTACTTTCTCCCTAAAAATGTAACAATGAAGTGAAGTAACTATTTAAAAATGTTGCAACAGCATTAATTGGTCACATTTTGGCCAATTCATCAGTGTCAGTTCTTTATGCATGATGGTGCCCTGTTCACAGAACAAAGATGGTTCAGAAGTTCCTAAAAGACAATAATATACCTGTACGTGACTAGCCTAGCAACTCTCCTGACCTAACTCCAATAGAAAATGCTTGAGATCAAATGAATAATAAAATAGAAGAGCTGCAGCCATCAAATATTAAGGAGCTGCAGGAGGTTTTGAAGAGGTTGTGGGTGGAAATGTACCAAAAATATGTTCAAAATCTAGCAGATTCAATGCCCAGGAGACTCATGAAAGTGATACAAGTTAAGGGAAATATGATCAAGTGCTAATTGTATGGAGAAGTTCAAAATAAAACCATGTAAAGTCAGTGTTTGTTACTAAAATTAGGCAAGTGAGTCAACCTTGTATATACTTTTCTCCACTTACAAGTTTTTTATGAAGACTAGTTTCTGGGGACTTCTCCCCTATCGTCAGCTCTGTGGTAGACTGATGATGCATCCGGTGTCTGCATCTGGCTTGGTGTTGTGCTGCCATCTAAAGTCCTGGTAAGTTTGATGACGTCATCTACCGCGGGAATTTCAAAATTCATCAAGAGGTCCTGTTTTTTCGTAATAAATATGTTTTCCCAAATCTGTAGTTCCAGAGGTTTCTTTGCCTGTTTGATCAGTTCTATTTCTTGTTTTATGTTGTGATTCTCAGACCAAAAGTGATGTGATACGGCCGACTTGTCCATTTGTTTGAAGTGTTCTTTCATTCTTGTTCCTAGATTCCTTTTGGTCTTACCAATGTATATCTTGTCACAATCCTGGCAACTCATTTGGTAAATGCCTGATAATTGGGTTTTCGGTGTGCTATTTTTTAGAGGGTGGTTTAGTAAGTTGCGGATGTTGTGTTTGTTTTGAGGGGCTAATTTTATGTTGAAGCTCTTAAATATCTTTTCAAATTTTTTGAAGTATTTTTGATGAAATGTAAATTTTCCATATCTGGTGTTTGGGTTTTCTAATTTTTTTAATGTAGTAATGTCCTTTAAGTATTTGTTTCTTTTGTGTCTAAAGATCAGTTTTTTGATGAAATTTGTGTTATAGTTGTTCAGTTCGGCAACCTGGTGTATTTGAGCGTACTCCTGTTCATATTCTGTTTTTGTTAGCGGAATGTTGATTAATCTGTGAACTAAACTATGGAATGCTGCATATTGATGTTGTACTGGGTTGAATGGGTTGCATTTAATGTAATTGTCAACATGTGTTGCTTTTCGGTATATTCCAAATTGTAATCCTGTTGGTGTTCTAATGATTTTTAAATCTAGAAAAGGTAGCCATTCATCCTGCTCTACTTCAATGGTAAAAACTGTGGATTTTTCTTGTAGGTTTAGCAACTTTATAGCATCCTCGGTTAGTCTTCTAGGGACTATCGCAAACACATCGTCGACATATCTATGCCAACATTTGAAAATATGTGGAAAGGCTTTAGTAATGTGTGTTTCCAAATTACTCATGAACAGATTAGCTAGTAATGGTGAAAGAGGGTTACCCATGGCCAAGCCTGCTGTTTGTTGGAAGATCTTGCTGGAGAACGTGAAGCTGTTTTGTTCAATACATAGGGTGGTTAATTTGATGTATTCCTCTATTTTATCATCTGCAACGTTGCTTTTGGATAACCAGCCTTTCATCAATATTGGACTTTTTTCTACTGGTATGCTCGTGAATAGAGATCTGATATCAAAGGACACCATCACCTCTTCAGTTTTTATAATTGTGTTTTCAATTTTCTTTACTAAATCAAATGAATTGTTTATGCTTAGAGATTCAAACTTTTCAAACTTGTCAAATTCTTCCAACAACCATTTTGCCAGTTTGTAAGTCGGGGCATCTATATTGTTAATAATGGGTCGCATGCTGTTGTCTGTCTTGTGAATCTTAGGTAGGCAGTATAATTTTGGCAAATTAGGGTTGTTTACAATTATGCTATTTTTCATCTTATGTGGCACTACTGTATTTTCTTTAATTGCTTTTTTGGTGGTTTCTATGTATTTCCTTAAAGGGTTTTTGGTTAGGGTTGTATATTCTGGATTTTGTAGTAGATGTTCGACTCGCTGGTTGTAATCATTTCGGTCCATAATGGGAGGAGAAGCTTTCACCGAAACAGAGTTAAAATTTCTAAACAAAGGTTTTAAAACTTGTGTCGGCAACTCGGGCAATTTAGACGATTACATCGCTGACGTCACCATAACCTCAAACTTTTTGGAAAATGGTAGCGAAAAAACATTAGTTAAATCAAAATGCTTAGAAATTCTAAAGGGGATGACATTCGGACAGGAAAATAACTACAAAGAAACTATTCAAACATTGAACCAAAAACCAGTTTTTTATCTGAAAGTAGACAAAGGAAATACGGTAGTCATTATGGACCAAAATGATTACAACCAGCGAGTCGAACATCTACTACAAAATCCAGAATATACAACCCTAACCAAAAACCCTTTAAGGAAATACATAGAAACCACCAAAAAAGCAATTAAAGAAAATACAGTAGTGCCACATAAGATGAAAAATAGCATAATTGTAAACAACCCTAATTTGCCAAAATTATACTGCCTACCTAAGATTCACAAGACAGACAACAGCATGCGACCCATTATTAACAATATAGATGCCCCGACTTACAAACTGGCAAAATGGTTGTTGGAAGAATTTGACAAGTTTGAAAAGTTTGAATCTCTAAGCATAAACAATTCATTTGATTTAGTAAAGAAAATTGAAAACACAATTATAAAAACTGAAGAGGTGATGGTGTCCTTTGATATCAGATCTCTATTCACGAGCATACCAGTAGAAAAAAGTCCAATATTGATGAAAGGCTGGTTATCCAAAAGCAACGTTGCAGATGATAAAATAGAGGAATACATCAAATTAACCACCCTATGTATTGAACAAAACAGCTTCACGTTCTCCAGCAAGATCTTCCAACAAACAGCAGGCTTGGCCATGGGTAACCCTCTTTCACCATTACTAGCTAATCTGTTCATGAGTAATTTGGAAACACACATTACTAAAGCCTTTCCACATATTTTCAAATGTTGGCATAGATATGTCGACGATGTGTTTGCGATAGTCCCTAGAAGACTAACCGAGGATGCTATAAAGTTGCTAAACCTACAAGAAAAATCCACAGTTTTTACCATTGAAGTAGAGCAGGATGAATGGCTACCTTTTCTAGATTTAAAAATCATTAGAACACCAACAGGATTACAATTTGGAATATACCGAAAAGCAACACATGTTGACAATTACATTAAATGCAACCCATTCAACCCAGTACAACATCAATATGCAGTATTCCATAGTTTAGTTCACAGATTAATCAACATTCCGCTAACAAAAACAGAATATGAACAGGAGTACGCTCACATACACCAGGTTGCCGAACTGAACAACTATAACACAAATTTCATCAAAAAACTGATCTATAGACACAAAAGAAACAAATACTTAAAGGACATTACTACATTAAAAAAACTAGAAAACCCAAACACCAGATATGGAAAATTTACATTTCATCAAAAATACTTCAAAAAATTTGAAAAGATATTTAAGAGCTTCAACATAAAATTAGCCCCTCAAAACAAACACAACATCCGCAACTTACTAAACCACCCTCTAAAAAATAGCACACCGAAAACCCAATTATCAGGCATTTACCAAATGAGTTGCCAGGATTGTGACAAGATATACATTGGTAAGACCAAAAGGAATCTAGGAACAAGAATGAAAGAACACTTCAGAAATATTAAATTCAAACAAATGGACAAGTCGGCCGTATCACATCACTTTTGGTCTGAGAATCACAACATAAAACAAGAAATAGAACTGATCAAACAGGCAAAGAAACCTCTGGAACTACAGATTTGGGAAAACATATTTATTACGAAAAAACAGGACCTCTTGATGAATTTTGAAATTCCCGCGGTAGATGACGTCATCAAACTTACCAGGACTTTAGATGGCAGCACAACACCAAGCCAGATGCAGACACCGGATGCATCATCAGTCTACCAAAGAGCTGACGATAGGGGAGAAGTCCCCAGAAACTAGTCTTCATAAAAAACTTGTAAGTGGAGAAAAGTATATACAAGGTTGACTCACTTGCCTAATTTTAGTAACAATGGCACTCCACTTTCTGAAATACTTCTTTTTATTCTATATCAGTGTTTGTTGTTTTTAAAACCATGTAAAGATTTCCATTGCGGCCACTCTACAATATTGCCAGCTGCATAATATTGCAGTTACAATAATTGCATAATTAAGGAAAAAAAACCAATTTTACATGCATTATTGTTTGTTTTAGGTGAAAGGTGTAATATTTGACAGTGCTCCAGGCAAAAGACGGATGATTTCACTATTCCGTGCTCTAATGGCTATTATCGGTGGTCCTGTGTACTATAGCATACCACTTGCAATGCTTGTTACAGCATTTCTTATGCTGTTATGGGTTTTTGAGGTGTTTGCTCGTTCTTTAAAAGAGAGGAAAGCTGTAAACACTGATCCTATTGACCTAGCTGAGGAACCACCAATATGCCCACAATTATTTCTGTATTCCACCACCGATAAGCTCATCAGATATGAGGTAATTATTTGAAACTCTGTTTTCAAGTGTCTGTGTAGTTAGCATTATTTCTTAAACATGCTCAACATTGAAATTCTTGTGCATACAACGTATATATAAGTAAATCAATTTATCATTGACTTAGTATTGGTTCATGAAGACATCAGCAACACATATTTCATGTAATAATCACCTATTGTTACATAAGCCAGAGATAAGTTCATTCTTGATTATAATGAACAATTACTTGGTGTGTAGTAATATGTATTGTTGCTTTCAGAATAAGTAAATGAGAAATTAGTTCTCATAGTTTGAGCTTGTACATAATAATGTATCATTTTCTATATTATGTGATTAGTAACCAAGTTTTGCATTTGTGTGGTGGATAACTGTTACCCTTCAAAATAATTTATTACCTTATGCAGCTACACATTAATAGAAATGGGTTCCATTAACTTTAAGGGGAGGCATCAGTGTAATATCAGCAGAAATGTAAAAAAAAATCACATCTTTTGTTTTTTTGTTGCCTTAAAATTATGTTTAAACATTTGTAGTTTCAGAATCTGTTGTCAGTTATGCCCTAGTGTCATTTAAAGAGCTGTTATGTCACAAATTAAATCCTCTGTGCAGGAGGCGTGACACTGGAAAATGAATTGGTTCCAAAATATTGTCTTTTTGTTTTTAATTTTGTAAATCTGTACAAATCTTTAGCTTTATATATAATATTTTCAGCATCATATATGCATTATAGATAACAATTAATAGATAATAGTTACAGTTCTTTTATTACATAATAAAAAGAGTAAAATGCATATATCTGTATTAAATCGAAACCCATCAGCATGTAAATAGAAAATATACATTTTAACAGGCTTCAATCCTGCGATCCTTGGTTTGTTAAATTAACTAGGCTTACTGTGCCTCAGACTGCTTAACCATAAGTCCTGATGACAAAGCCAAATAGCATTGTCACTATACCGAGATTTAACTGTATTGGAACACCACAGTGTCGTATTTATTACACATCTGCTTCACTTACGTACCTATTTTGAGGACATGTTTCGCAAATCATCGTTTGCATCTTCGGCTCTTATGCGACTCACATAAAATTACATCATTCTTTGTAGAATGATATTCAAGTGAGGGGGAAGACATGCAAGAGAAGATGTTATAAAAATACAGGATTCACCATTGGAAATAGTGAGCAGCTTCAAATACCTAAGTATAAAACTACAGACACAAGGAACCACATTTACAGAACACGTAAAAGACAAAGCAGCGTCAGCAGTGAAAGCCATTTATGATATTAAACGCTTAATCAAAGTGTCAGTAAAGACAGCAATGGCTTTGTTCTGAACAAAAATAGCACCAATAAATAACGTACAGACTATAACTGATCTGGGAACACCTGACGAAAAGAAATTTAAAGAACATAGAGAAAGTGAAGACAACATTTATGAAGAAAATTCTGTGCTCATCCAAATACACATCTGCAAGGTTGACATACGAAATGTGTAGAGAAACAATGTGGATAGAGGGGAACAACATAGTCCGCCTCCACATGGTGTTCCCTGGATAACGCTAAATGGACTACAACGCAGGCATGCTTTCCAGCAATGTACCATCTGTAAAGAGGATGTCATCATGAACAAACACCATTTGGACAAATGTAATGGTCTCAAAAGTGGGAACCTACAGGCTTTATATTGGGAAGCTAGGGGGAAAATGATGCAAATCAACTAATCCCCAGTGCCATTAGTCAATAACAACAACAATGTGGATAGAAGATCTGTTGATTACAAATGCGGCTGTCAGCAACAAACGCATACGAGCAACTAGTGAGGGAACACCAAATGAAAACAGAAATCTGCGAAGAGTTCTGTATCATGGACACTATGACCAAGAGAGAATGAAAGGGACCAAACTATGAACTGAGGCACTTTTTTAATGAGATACGCAGTACATGGTTTCCATCACCTGATCTGTAAGGATAAAAGACACCATGACCCAAATAAAGAATGCATGTGCGCGTTAGGTGGTAAACAATACTTGAGGTACCATGTAGAAGTATTGACAAGATAACAAACAGTGTCTGAGAAAATTCTGTTGTGGTGACAAAGTGGAAATGGAACAGCAGAGGTGACAGACATAAGAAATATTAGATGGCCATGACAAGGAGGTATAGAATACACATTACTAGCATCAATGCACACTGTGCAATTTCCTCATATTATTAAATAGGAGATCCAGCAGCATAGCCTGTTCAAGTTGTTTCTGCTTTGTCATCCACTACCTGAAATGCTGACTTGTGATTGGTTTAGGAAGTATGCATTTCATTTGTTTCCTCCCCTCCCCAAGGGTACCAAGTTAATTGCTAGTTGGTAAATGCAATGTTTCAATGGCTAGGGTATGGAACCACAATTTCAAATTTTGTAGTTTTGTCTTTCTTTGTGATTATTTTCTCAACTTATGCTCAGTTCCAGGTTTACCTGTATAATTTTTTTATTTTATTTATTTAGTGTACTAAGCTATTACAATTGTTGAGCTGCTCGCCAGTATACCTGTATAATATGACGACAGTACCTGAAATGATAACATGTGGCTAATTAATTGAGGTTTTATTTATGAATGCTCTTTAACTGCTGTAGTTCTCATCATCCCATTCTGTATTGGGAGTGAAAGAGAGCTTATTCTTCTCAGAGGCCTCTTTATCAGGCTTGAAGTTCTTATACAGCACTTGACCACTAGTTTTTCTTCCCTTCCAAAGGAAGCCATGCTATGGATTTTCACATCAAAACATCTATGCTTTCCACCGTGTTTAAGCCTGCAAGAAGATGTGGTGGATTTATAAACTCATTTATATTTTATATTCTTAAAATGTTCATTTTAATTGAAGATTGCTTCTGGTGTTGTGTTAGTGCTTTTTGAAAAAACCTTTCACATTTTAGCTGGTACATTTCAAATTACTTGATGTAGTATTTGAATGAAATCCCTAGGTGAAAATCCAGGATATGTGTTAACAACCATTTAATATTCATGCAGGATGTGGAAAAATTTGCTGAGCGCAGGCGAGAACTTGGTGTGAATGTTTCTGCCGTCCGGTTCGATGACTCGCCCCATGTGAAGCATTTCTCAGTCCATCGAGAGATATACATCAATACAGTATGCAGTTTTCTTCATGCTTGCCTTACAGGTACACCAGTATGCCCTACATTTCTTAGGTTACTACATTTCTCACAATTCCAAAAAATGTACACAGTAATAATAGAAACATTTGTTTTACACAATACATTAAAAGGTGAGAGCCAGTACATTCAAGGACAGTATAACATCCCACATGCTGAAAACCATTCTGAAATTTGTTTGATAGAAGTGATGAATATAAGGAAGCTAATCCCCACATTAGCTGCCAGTTTTAAATGCAGTATGCTGAAATTGAAGTTTAAACCTTCAATAAATACAGTATGCGATCCTGATAAACAGACATGTTGCACAGGTGTACTTCCGTATGGCATATGGAATGTGAATAACAATATACAGCACCCCACTTACAACATAGCAAGTGGTAATCTGAACCCCTGTCCTGATACCCCAATCAGCATCTAATAAGTAGTCAAGGCTGTCCAATGAAGCTAGTTAAAAGTATTATTTCTGTATAGTTTATATGGAAGATTTGTGATTCATTTTTAAGGGTTTGAGTTAATATTGGCATGCTTCTGCATACTATATTGCTTCTGTCACAGAAATTTCAGGTTGCGGTTTGGCATAAAGGGACTGATACTTTCCCTTTTAGGAAAATATAAGCAAGAAATGCTCTCTGTAGAATAATAATCAACTATCTGCATTTTGAACACTGCCAGGCTGCAATACAGTATGTGAGGCTAATTCAATAAATCAGAATAATTAGTGACTAAACTTTACTTATCTTTGGTATTAATATATATCAAAATATAACTTGTTTCACAAATCTGTGTTTGCACCACAAGCTAATTTGTTTGTTTATTATCATTGCTGCTGCTAGCTGAAAGATTTTTTCTTGTTGTATTGCCAACCACTAAAATTGAAACAAATTTATTGACCAAATTGATTGGAGGTATTTCAAAATTCATTATGCAATTCTTATTTTTAAAAATAAATATCTTTTTGTGCAAGCTAATTTGTTTACTGTTATTACTGCTGCTAGGTGAAAGATTTTTTTTTTTTTTTTTTTTTTTGTATTGCCAACCACTAAAATTTTCTCCAAATAACAATTTTTGTGCTTTGGGGTAAACTTTTTGCAGTAAATATTGATGAATAAAGTCGAAATTTTCTGAATATATAGCATATGACATGTTAAAGAATACTGTGCGTCAGTTTGTTAATCACACTCATACATAAAAGTATATGTTTTTTTTTTCTTTGTAATTATTAGAAATATTTCTTTTTATTCTTCCAAAGAGGAAAAAAATTCATATTTCTAATGAATATTAATATTTTGGAAAACTAATGTGCAGTTTTATTGCATAGGCATTGAAAAACTAGCATACCAAATTTCAGGCCTCTAATTTAATTTTAAACTCCAAAAAGTATACCA
Organism: Mantis religiosa; assembly: GCA_030765055.1. Taxonomy (NCBI): domain Eukaryota; kingdom Metazoa; phylum Arthropoda; class Insecta; order Mantodea; family Mantidae; genus Mantis; species Mantis religiosa. The sequence goes on from CM060951.1 coordinate 189,939,194, forward strand.
TTTATTACTATTCAATTCTTTCAAAAAAACATGATAAATAATTTTTAGTTTCAAAACTATTTAATATAAAGCAGTGAAACTTATACCAATAGTATATCATGGCAGGTATAACTTAATTGAAAAAATTCATTAAAGTTGATTAACTAGGGAAGAAAATTCATTTGGTACCAGAGTGTGCCCTTAACTGTTTCACACACTTGTTTAAAGGGTGTAACAATATGTTTTAGTTAGAACTTTTTATATGAATATTGTTTTCTGATATGACTTAGAAGGCCATGTAATGACATATTAAAAACAAATATATGTGTAATTTTGTGATTGGCCATAGTAATAATTGTATTACGTAATGCGGTGACGTAGCAGTACATTGGCCAATCACAAAATTAATAGAGGTGTAGCGATAGTTATGGAAAATCAGTAATCTTGAAATAGATATGTTCTTCAGTCGTTTCATGACGAGGGAAAAATGTCGCGGTGAATATGAAAGTTTTGTAACGTAAAGTTAATAACCTTCAAAAAGAGTTAATCGGTATAAGTAATAGTAACGAGTGAATTGTAATTCAGATTATACAATTAAATAATATAATACAAAATCGGAGTCATATAAAATTTTATTTCTGTCACCAAAAATCCACACCTGAGGAAAGATCTCATGACTCTTATTTAATAAAATCTCGACCGGGATCTTCCAAACAGTCGGCGTACTTCCTATCTGCTGCGAGTGGAGGAATAATGTCACAAATTTGGATCATGAACGTGTGACTCGATGAAGATGGAGAGAGATTAAGCTGGAAAATAACGCCACAAATTTGGCTCCCGAACGTGTGACTCGATTAAGTTGGAGAAACAAGACGACCAAATAATAACGTCACAAGGGTCAGACTTTATTTCCTGGAATTCATCACTTGCCAATGAATCTGACATTCTAGAAATGCAGTCCTGTTTGTCCAGAATTTTCTCCCACAGACCGAATGGTATATTTTGATGTGATCTCTTTGTTCCCAAGTGTGCCAAGAGAAAAACTCATGGAATACATGCAAATATGGCTTCAGTCCCTACAGTTAGACCAAAACATCTTAACAAATATTTGCATTGAACAGTCCTTTTTTACATTCAATAAATTTTTTTTTTTCAAACGAAAATCAGGACTATCTATGGGCAACCCATTGTCCCCATTTTTGGCTCTTCATGAGCTTTTTGGAAACCTCTATCACAAAGGCATTCCCACTAATTTTCAAACATTGGTATAGATATGTGGATGACATTTGGGCAATAGTAAATGAGAAACAAGTGGATGATGCGTTAAAACTACTGAATTTACAAAATCCTGCAATAAAATTTTCCATAGAAAAAGAGGCAAACAATGAAATACCATTCTTAGATTTGAAACTGATCAGAAAATATAAATAAACTAGAATTTGGCATACACAGAAAGGAAACACACACAGAAAATTTCATAAAATCAGATGGATATAGCCCAAGATAACACAAGCATGCTGGTTAATGTACCATTAAACAAGATGGAATATATCAAAGAGTACAATATATAATTCCATATTGCAGAATACAGTGGATTCAGTGCTGAATTGGTCAAAAAGAAAATTTATAAATTGGTAGCTTAATTGCCCGCCATTGTAGCATAGATGATAGTGTGTCTGCCTCATGTTCAAGAGGTCCCTAGTTCAGTTCGAATCTCGGTGGTCATGGTGAATTAATAAAGTTTTTATCCAGAGTTTTCCCTTATCCTAAAAAATGAATGAATGTCTGTAACTCTAAGCTGTACGGAACCTGGGCTTATTTGAGCTTCATTTCATATGTTTCGTTCATTGTTCAATCCATTCCCAATCCAGTAACATGCTTTCCAACTTTATTAAGCTTTTCATGGAGATAGAATAGAATAGAATGCTTTATTGTCACATACGATATAAACACAAGTGCAGTCCTTTTTGTTAGGATGAATTTGCACTGCAGAAATAAGGGAATACAGTAGGCATTAAGTGATAGTTAAATCTTTTAAAGCTGATTGATATGTATTGGTCTTAAAATCCTGTTCTCATTGCATGGCCAAGAGTTAAAAAAATGAATAATGGCTTGTCATTTGAGAAAAGCTTGTGTTAAGTTATGTTTCAATTTTGAGCTGAAATATTGTTAATTTTCTGTGTTCTCCAGTGTGACATGAGTGTATGAACATGCCCATCGAAGCTGGGACAAGTGAATTTTCGGTTAATAAACATGGAATGATTCATTCTCAGGGCTAGAAAATTGTATTTAACGTCTACAACTTTTTAAAAAAATTCCAGTCCAGAATATAGGGCAACTGTAGATTAAAAAAAAAAAAAAAAACATGAATTAACTGTGCAAGCTTGAGATGTAGGTAGTGTACACACTTTGCCACGATTTGCAGTGCAAATTCATCCTAACAAAAAGGACTGCACTTGTGTTTATAACACCATGAAAAGCTTAATAAAGTTGGAAAGCACGTTACTGGATTGGGAGATTTTGAAAAAGACGTTTTGCAAAGGACAGTTCAGAAAGAAAGAAAAACTTCTTTTAATGGAAATTAATTGTTCCTTCATGCTAGCCATCTGTATGACAAGATTTGGAAAAGTAGAGTCAGAATGAAAAATCAATGCCATAGCCAGAATTTAAACCACGGATGTTCTGGTCTCTGTCTAGTTGCTCTAATCATTGAGCTACATTTTTTTTTTATTAATTTTACATCCTCCAGCGATAAGTCATATTGGACAATGAAGGAAACAGATAAAATGAAGCTCAAATAAGCCCACGTTCTGTAGAGCTTAGATTTACAGACATTCATCTTTTAGGATAAGGGAAAACTCTGGATAAAAACTTCATTAATTCACCATGACCGAGATTCGAACTGAACTTGGGACCTCTTGAACGTGAGGCAGACACACTATCATCTACGCTACAATGGCAGGCAATTAAGCTACCATGACAACTTGTCAGCACAAGATGAAATTCTCCAACTGACTCACATTTTTCCCGCTAAACCAATAGTTCTCATATACACATCAGTTAACTCCCATATTGGCAATTTACTATCCTGTACGTACGAGGTTTGTTCATAAGATTCCAAAACTTAGTCCACAAAATGTTTCTACTCTTACCTTTTGCCTATTGTGCATGGTCTCCTTCGAAATATTGTCTTCCACAATTGATACAGCACTCCCAACATATTTCCACTTCTAGAAGCAGTATTGGTACACCTCTTCTGGTTCATGTGTGATCTTCAAATTTTCTTTTATCTGTCGTTGCAGATCTTTTTCCTTTCAATGGGGTTTTCCATTTTGGAAATAAAAAAATATCCACAAGGGGCAGGTCTAGAGAGAATGGAGGATGAGGCAGCACAATGATTTCATTTTTTGTGCAGTAGTCACACACCAACAGGAATGAGTGTGCATGTGCATTATTGTGATTCTAGATTAATGAATTGTCTTGCCACATTTCAAGCCTTTTCTCATCACATTTTCTTGCAAGCATCACAACATGCCCTGATAGTAGCATCGTTTAACAGTTTGTCCATGTGACATGAATTGATGAACTAATCCTTCAAAGTTAAAGAAAACAATCAGCATTACTGACATTTGACTTGACCTGACGAGCTTTATTTGGTCTTGGAGAAACTTTCCCAACTCATTGTAGAGATTAAACCATGGTCTCAACATCATAATATAGACCCACGTCGTATCACCAGTTATGATTCTTGTAAGGAACATCTCGTTCTCATTTGTGCAATGTAAAACTCTTCACAGAATGCGAGGCAATGGTCCTTTTGCCTGGCAAAAAGAACAATAGAGGAACATAAAACAAACAGAAAAATCAAATCAGCAGTGTCACACCATTTTTGAACAGAAAACCACAATATTGGCCATAACATAAAACTGTTAAAATCTTTAAGTACACCCATAGAATCGGATATTTGGGAAAAAATATTCATAACCAAAAACTGGGATAAAGTTATAAATTTTTAAATCCCGGCATTAAGTGAAGTATTAAAACTTAGCACCCTTAGCACCAGATGGCAGAGGGATCGGAGCACCATAGTAGTGGAGGAAGAAGAATGTTCATTTAGTCACCAAACAGCTGAGGATGAGATCGAATGATCTTGAAAACATTTATATTATACAACAACATAGTAAGTGAAGTTGAGTGTAAACATAGTGACTCATTAATCAAACTCAAAAATGAAGAATACTTTTCACTGTTAATAATGCTTCTGCTTTTAATATTAATGGGTCCCTATTTGCAACTTATCTAAAATAAGTTCATCTTCATTTTCGTCATATTTACTTATCTTCCTCATCCATTTAGCTCTTACTTTGCCCAAAAAGTTCCCAATTTCAGTTAAATTTTTCCTAGTTTTTACACTCATTAACTTCTTTGCTTTAGTTTCTTTCGGTAGCCTTGTCCATTCTTTTCTACCTATCTTCTCCCTATGGAACCTAGTTTCTTCACATTCTAAAAGCAAATGCCATTCTTTATCCCTTTGGTGACACAACAGGCATTTCTCCAGATCCCTCCCTCTTCCCAAACCCTTCAGTTTTACCACCCCTGTTCTGGCCCATGCAAAGCCTGCTCTTGCTGCTTTATCACAAATATTAATGTATTTTTCCCTGTTCCACATCACTTTCATCTCTCTATAAATTTCCAGTGAGCTTTTCAAGTTGAAGCTTCCTAACATTTCTTGCCTTTCAATATCTTCCGTTCTTTTTCAAAATCCACTTTGTAATAATTCCCTGTTTTCCCACATGACACCCAACCCTATTTTTAACATGATTTCCTTTATCTTATTTAGCCATGAATCTTTCTGATTTAGTCTTTCCTGTACTATGAAGCATTGCCACAGATTATTCTGCTCACCTAAACTCCTAATTCTCGCCCAATATTTTAACACCCTTTGCACCATTATCCCTCTAGTTCCCAGTCTTCTCAATTCTGCTTGAGCCACTCCATTTGGTGAAGCTCGAGGTAAGCCCAAAACTTGTTTGCAAAAGTTTCCATGTATCACATTCATATTTGCAACCCCCTCCTCCAAATCCCATATCTCTACCCCATAAAGCTACTACGGCTGTGTAAATTCTCACCAGCTGTTTTATTTGCATTCCTGGTAAATTTATCTAGGCATGCTTTAATAGCTTTTAATGCAATTTTACCTTTTGCCATTGCCATTCTCTTCTGCTCTTACCAACCTCCGTTACTGCTTAATCGTACTCCTAGATAATTAAATGTATTGACCACCTCAATTTCACTTCCTTGCCAGTACCATTTCTCTTTTCTTAACTTGTTGCCTTTCTTAAATACCATAATTTTGGTTTATTTACATTAATTTTTAAAAATAGTTACAAAACTTATAACTTTACCATCTACTGTAGAATCATTAAAAACATCTTCCCATGGTTCCTTGTTAAGTAGGTAACAAAAATAATTGATGTTTTCTTGATTCTGTAAGCGTATTTCTTTATACATTTATAAGTACTTTGGTATTTGATAAGTAATTTGAGCAATTTGGTTGCTAACTTTACGAGAAACATATTCATAATTATATCAAATTTTTTTTTATTTTTACAGAATCTAGAGGAGGTCCTGAAAAGCAGCCTGTCCCTACTAAGTCTCCTACTGACTAAACATAACACATACATCATAACAAGCTGGTATTTGGATCACATTTTGTTTTCCTAATTATAAAAGGAAAGGAAATGTCTGTGCAATTGACCTGTCTGCCAATTCCAATGCATTTTGCTATTCTTTAATTGTTGACATTCTGTAAAGATAATCCTGTTTAATTTTAGGATAGTTCAGTCATAACTATGTTTATTCAAGAAAATCTGGATGTGCAATATGGCTAACATATTGTTAGTATCTGTAAAATAGACAGGCATAGTTAATTTCTAAGCACAATTTACAGTATTTATTGCATTTATTTATATTTGTATTAAAAAGAAAAAGCATTCTGCTTATTTCTGTATGTACTTAAAGTGAAAACCAGTCTTTGAATAGCTTTCTGCTTAGCATAAATGATTGGTGTTCAGCTTTGTTTTAAGCCTTTTAAAACAATGTCCGTTCCAAGTAAATATACAATTTGTTATTGTACTGTATATAATTTATTCATGTTTAGTTTTAATGTTAGTGCTTTTCTAAAAGCACTTTATTGTTATATGCATTTAGCAGGAAAATCCTAACCTCATTTTTAGGGAGAAGCTTGCAGTATTATCTAAAATCCATGTGCAGCTTTAATTTGTTTGTTATTACAGACAAATTCTGTAGTAACACAAAATTATAAAACCATTGAAGTTTTGTTCATGAGAGAAGGACACATGATAAAATAGTGTGTGTTACAAATATTATTTCCCAAATTATACAAGAATAACAATAGCATTTTAAATTTTTTTTTTAAAAAAAAAAAGGGTTGATTATGTGTGATTGGAGGAATTTAGTAACAGTGACATCAAAATTAATTGAAAAAACTATTTGTAGTTGTTTTTGACACTTCGTCACTTACATTTTTATATTATTGAGGGACTAGTTTCGGAAGCCATCACCTCCATTTTTAACCTCTTTCCAAATAACGTCTGTGGTCTGCTCTGTTCTCTCTGATGGTGTTCATAGTTCCACCACCAGAGAGAAGAGAACAGACATTAGTTGGAAGGAGGTTGAAAATGGAGGTGATGGCTTCCGAAACTAGTCCATTAATAGTATAAAAATGTAAGTGATGAAAAAAAAGAAAAAAAAAAAAGACTACAAATACTTTCTTCAAAAAAGCTTGAGATTTTAACTCAGAGTATCATGGAATTCTGTAGAGGAAGAATGAGATTAAATTTTAAGTTTTGCTTTATATTGTTAAGAATTGAGTATAATGTAATTTAAATGTTCTTGGCAATGAGTATTAATCAGCCTTTCTGGGTTTTTGGCTACAAGAATTAAATGAATTCAAAGTCTGTAATAGCCACATCCAGACAACCACTTCAGGACCTAGGGGTAGATTTTCTAGTGTTGCTATGAGCATCTCATATTCTATGCAATGTATTGTACTCAGGCTTTAGAAACATAATGATCTCACATGGGACTTGCAATTGTAAGTTTTTGATGATAATTTTTTATATTTTTGCCTTATGGATGTTTAGGTTCAGCCAGCAGTTTAAAATTTCTCTTTTACTTGCCATGAGCAACTAGTAAAGTGGCCTTTTTGTATGTACCTTTTAGAATAGTGTGAATTGTTTCTGCACATTTCTATGCTAGGAGAGGAGATGGTTGAGGATTAAAAAAAAGAAATCAAGCATGCACTTAGCAAAATTTTCTGTTACTTGTAATGCCATGAGTGCTTTATATTTGTCATTAATTTCATAAATGCTTTGTGACAGGAATGTATTCATGGATAACATTGCTAAGACTAATTTATATATAGATTTCCATATACAGTATTTAGTATTGTTCAGTAATTGTACGATAGTTTTTATATACGTAATTTCTTTCATTGAAAACAGTATTTTTTTTTTTTTTCATTTTAGTTGTATACCAGCTGCTGGCTATCGAATACCAGATGCAACAGTACACAGAAACTTGAGTTTCATATGCACTACTCTCATTTCATCAAATTTAAATTGATAAGTGACCATAATGGCTTGGAATTGAAACTGCTGTAAGATTAGATTGATTATGAACATTGCGTATGAGGCTCGTTGTTGTTGTTGTTGTTGTGTTTTAAGTTGAAATTATTGATTCTTGGCACAAAAGCTGAATAATAGATTTGAACCTTGTCTGTTTCTTATGGAGCAAAAAGTCCCAGAATATGTTTCTAGGTAAGTGAACTTGACAGTCAGTATTATAAACAAGGTAGGACCTTAGAGATCCAGAAATTTCCTAAATAGACTTTTCATTTTCAGGTGTGGAATGACCATGAGTTCTTAAACAGTGGCTTACAAAACAGTCTTAATTATTAATATAATTTTGAGTCGAACTAATACTCAGTGCTCCATTTATTGCTAGTATTTACCTAGAACGCATTTCGTTAGTATCTTCCTAACATCATCAGCTGTTGTCGACTACTGGACATTAGTTTGGTGAACTCATTGAAGGTGACAGGTGCTTCTCTGTCGGTATCTTGAAGTTTGGGTTTTCATCAAAGGTAGTGTCGAAATGAATCATTTTTCTTTCATATTTCTTTATGAAGGCTTTTTCCCATGTGGTTAATGCAGCTGGACCTTGGACACTTTTTAATAAGTGGATTTCTCGTTCTGTATCATGATTCTCCTTCCAAAAATGGTACGCTACCAACGATTTATCTATTTCTTTGTTCCTGATGTTCCTAAAATGCTCTTTAAGCCTAATCTGCAAGTTCCTTTTTCTTTTTCCAATGTAAAAGTTGTCACAGCCTTTGCAGTTTATCCGGTACACACCTGATTTTTTATTAAATTTTAGATAAGTCGTATTTCTTACACATCTGATTTTTTGTATTATGTGATTTCAAAAGGTGTTATATAGAATAAAAAGAAGTATTTCAGAAAGTGGAGTGCCATTGTTACTAAAATTAGGCAAGTGAGTCAACCTTGTATATACTTTGCTCCACTTACTTACTAGTCTTCATAAAAAACTTGTAAGTGGAGCAAAGTATATACAAGGTTGACTCACTTGCCTAATTTTAGTTCAAAAGGTGTTGTACACTAAATTTGTTCTGTGGGGCCAAAGTAATATTGTGCTCTTTGAAGACTTTTTGGAAAAGGTGTGTAGCTCTGGGATGATATGTAAATTTTTTGTATGAAGTTTCATTGCTGATTGGGGAAAGAGTAGTTACTTGTTTGCATCTTTGTTGTCAAAAGTTCATCAAGATACCAACAGCTCCAATGAGTTCACCAAACCAACCTTCATTAGTCGACAACAGCTGATGATGTTAGGAAGATCCTAAAAAAAATGCGTTCTAGGTAAATACTAGCAATAAATGGAGCATTGAGTATTAGTTCAACTCAAAATTATATTAATTTTGTGCTTCTTTGTATCATAATCCTTACACATTGGATTCTTAATTATGTCTCATTTTCGCTTCTTTTACCCCATTGCTGATGTAATAAATTGTTCAGGTACATTGGTGGAAAGCAATATAAGTCCCAAATGCCTTTCAATGTGAAATAGATCTATTATTAAACTTAACATGCAGTTTTTAAGAAAAGGTAGAAGGTAAAGAGATAAATGCAATATTTAAAGATAGACATACATTGGAAAACCTGAACTTTCAGTTGAGTAGACAAATCTGGGAATACAATAGATATTTTAATGAGTAAGGACTATGACACAATGAAGCACAAAATTATATTAATAGATATTTTCTTTTGTTTCTTATGCATTGATTAAAGTTCCATTGAGGTAGGTGTTATTTACTTTCTAAAACAGGGGGATAGAAAAAAGAAAAAAATATATATATATTGTCCTTGCAAAAGATTTGAATTCAGAACTTCTTGAATAAGTGGCGTACTTATTAAGAACAACTGTAATGTTGATGATTTGAAAGATTTAAAAATATTTCAGAACAAACAATGACTGCTTCATGTAATTCAATCACAGATAGATAGTTATACTGTTATGTGTTATTGTTTTAGCAACGTGACAGCATAGCCAAAACAAAATACACAGACCTTTTGCTTTTTTCACACCTGGTAACTGTAGATATTTCAACACACTGCTACAAGAGTAAAAAAACAAATATTTCTGCATAAGCACATGACACCTTTTGATCAGCACTATAGAATGTAACACTCCTTTAAAAAAGAACATATGCATCAGCACCAGGAATCAAAGCTAATCCTTGTTTCACATAAGCTTGCCCCGTATCTCTTAACAGTCATGTGACCTTATCACATCTCACTGGCTGCTATTGCAGTATAGACTGTTGTGCGGTAAAAATTAGTTCGTTATTTAACATGGTGATATATCTTTATATGTTGGAAGAAAATTGTCAAATTTATATTTTCGTATAACTGTTTTAATTAAATATATTACCCAACAGTTGATTTATCTGAAATGCATGTTAATTCTTAAACGAAGTAAAGAGGAGGTTCCTTTGCTCTCAAGCACATGGCACGATAGCTCATGATTTAGCGGTAGTGATGACGTATTTGTTTATATGACTTTTATCACTGACCTTGTTTTGAACTGTATTAGTCATATATCGCCATTCGAAGGTGTGTTGTGCCGAGTGCGAGAGCTAAATTATTTTATTGATCGTTTATTTCGCGTGTACTTATTATATATATAATGGCAGAGTCTACCACCAGTTTTTCGCTGAAGCATCGCAAGGGAAGAGACAACAGGAAAACTTAACACCCCAGGGGCGATATTGCTGTGTGGCGAAGACGTTATTTAAGCACAATAGATTGTACTGGGATACAAATCGCAAAATATACTACCTTGACGAGACTTGGGTGAATGAAGGACACACAAGTATGGCGTGACACAAATTTTAAGACTGAAAGACAAGCATTTTTGCAAGGTATGTGTGCTGGTTCTAAAAATTCCAGTGGAAAAGGCCAAAGGCCTTTCATTATAAACTTGTTTCAGTTTCATTGCTCATTCATTCAGTTTCAACTTTCTCAGTTTCATTATAAACTTCATTATTTTTGCATACCTTCATATTCTTATTTGTATGATTTTATCCATCTTCCTGGCAATTATTATGAGGTTTACTGCAGTTTTAAATGTGACGGGAAGGCACTGCCTATGGCCTATGGCGCGAAAGCATTAGCCATTTAGGATGAGGGGGAAGGTAGTTGCACGCGGAGTGATACATGTTAGCGGGGCAAGGTTATATGAAACAGAGATTAGATTATATATGAGTATCAGTAAAATAACAATATATATTTAAAATCCATCATGTAAATAAACTAACACAAATATTTAACATGATAATGCTAGTGTAAGGGTACATAGTGCATGATTTTATTTCTAAACTCCAATGCAGGCTTCAGCAGTTCTAGTAAATATAGAGTGTAACGTATGGTAGCTTTCTCCACTGCACAAGAAAACCAAGTTGCTGGGAAAATGTGCCATTAATTAAAATCCTTTCCTTACAGTAAGGTAAAAATCCTTAACTTACAGTAAGGTAAAAATCCTTACCATACCTTGCTGAAAATTTTGACTTTCTGCTCTTTAATAGACAGCATATCTTGTAAAAATGTTCCTTTTAATTGCCTAAGCTCAGCAATAGAAATGCTTTAATTTCTTGTATTGTGTTATTAAGTTCCTGTAGTGTACAAAGGTTAGAATGATTCACTTGTCTTTGATAAGTTTCTTGGGCTAGAAATAGAGATCAGAACTCCAAACAAATTCACAGTATACTTTAAAAATATGAGCATCTTGTTTATTTGTGTAGAAAATCCTGTTTCTGATGAGTCTTTTCAGATATCTTAGAGTTGTTTTAATGTTTAAGTTTGTTTATGGTTTGTTTGATAGACTGGTATATCTTGGTAATTGACAGCATAGGAAATATCATTTGATTAAAATTATAAAATAGAAGTAGTTATAAACAGTGGAGCTTCATCAATAAAATCTTTTTAAACCACTTGTCAAACTATAAAAACACTTTAGCTCCACTTACATTTAAAATTAGGACATGTTTCAAGGACTGCGCATTCCCTAATTTTAAATGTAAGTGGAGCTAAAGTTTGACAAGTGGTTTAAAAAGATTTTAATATCATTTGAGTTTTGCAAGATAGATACAAATACTTTCCACTGCTTCCTAACCACTGAACTTTGTTTCTGAGTTGTTTGCAAGGTGGCCTGGGTTCGATCCCAGGCGACCGCAAAGTGAGATTTGTGGTGGACAACACGGCGCTGGGGCGGGTTTTCTCCGGGACCTCCGGTTTCCCCCGCCATCTCATTCCACCTGTGCTCCATCTTCATCTCATGTATCATCAGTGTCACCACCTGCGGTGCCATATGTAGTAAAAGCGGGCGTTAAACACTACACATTGAGTTGTTTGCATTTTCTTTAGAAGTTGTGATGAACAATAGTAATGCTTGTAGTTTTGAATTTGCCTATTGTATTTGGTAAAGTATGTTCAGCATCTGTTGCTTGGTTTATAAATACATCATCTGTCTGCTTAAACTATATGCCCAAGTAGATATCTGGTGTAAAATTCTTTCTTCATTTTTGTCAGAAGCTGCTTCACTTGCTGCTCATCTTTTCCCATTACAATCAGCTCATATACACACATTCCAACAGTTTTTTTCTACATACAAATTTAAACAAACATTGATCAGTTAGGAGTTGCTTCAGTACATTACTCCTTAGAAAACCTTACGTTTACATATGTATGACCGAGAAACATGCTGTGTGACTGCCAGCCAAACAGTTCAATATGGGCCTACAAGATGGGCTGTGCGCCTTCCGGCCAAGTCTTGTAGCATATGTACTGTATAATTACAGTGCATAATGCCATGATTATCTTGATTTTTATTATGTCTTCAGACAGGATATTTAAAGCATCTGTCATATAAAAAGCCTTCAGGCATTAAAATCTGTAAAGTACTAGACTGTATATGTATGGATATGTTAATTTGTGAAAATGGAGTGTGTTCTTTTGGCGGAGTTTCATTCCACTCATATAGCCAATAATCATTGAAGCCTTTACTTACTATGAATATTGTTGAAATGACAAAATCATATTATAGTTTTTTAATTAAAAATAATTTGGATATATTGTATTTTGAGATAGACTGCACACAGATTTGATGTATTATGCAAATAAGCACAGAAGTTCCTTCATTATGAAGACTTGCTAACATGCGTATAATGCATCTTCTTTTGTATAATCCTTCATATGGATAATATAGAGCAAAATATTTTAATTTTGGATTAGCAAGTCATAATAATTATATGAGCAAATGGTACAGCAATAGGCTTGCACATAAAATAATCTTTATCTATTTCATGTCAGTTAAAAGTGTTGCCCAAGTGCAATAATACTTTAAAATTGTAAGGACTGGATCAGTTTGCAAATAAAATAATTGTATGGTTTAAATGAGTGTAAGGAAGAAACAAAGCAACTAAATAGTATCTACATGGAGTAATGTATAATACCTATATACTATTAATGTAAAAGATATCCACCGTTTGGTTTAACAAAGGGAATGTTGGTTCTAGTTGCTTAGCAGTAAGTTAATACCTAAACTTCTGTAGAAGTATTACATTAAATGGTTTGCATTTTTAGGATACATCCAAAAGTTCACAATTTTTTATATGCCACCTCATTGTTGATAGTTATTGCTTGCTGCAAGTATGAAATGTAACTGTGATATATAAAGTGCCACTGAGTGGACATTACCAGATACTACCAACTTGAGAAAGATCTCTTTCATATACTGTTTCCCAGAGAACAAGATGTGATCCCAGCAATTGTTTCTAATAGTTGCCAACTTACAGATTATAATAGACTAAAGTTAAGTTGCTGCAATTAATAGATTTAATCATAAAAATATAGCATAATTTGATACTTCCCAAGGAGGTCAAGTAATGAGAAATCATGTTTGACTTGATTGGCAAATTTAAATTGTAGAGATTGAAGATTTTCACAATGGTAGTATTCACACATCGAAGGCCATTTTCTGATTTCCTGGCTTTAGACAAGATACAATTAAGCAGTGATTTATTGCTTTTGTATTAATTTTTAAAGAATTTCAGGTGTAACATGATTTTCTAATACAGATCAGCATAGTTACTTAATTGCTTCACTCTTAACTTTAAAAATGGGCAATGTTAAGGGCATTTGGAGAGAATGTATAAATTTTAAGTAATGAACAAATATTTTCTTTCTCAGCCAATACCTTTTCTTTTTCCAAGTATGTTTTACACATTAGCACAAATAAGTGAAAAACCACATAGTTTGACTTAATCAGCATACTGGAAAGCAACTTATATTTATTGTTCCTAACTGTACAAGAATGAGTAATTTGGTTGGTTTCTGTATTCAGGAAGAAAATAGGCAGCACAAAATAAGACTTTGAAGTCGGACCTTTGAGTTTGATGATGGAAGCAACAGCTTCTGAAACTAGTACCTCAAAACATAAACATGTAATATATTCAAAATATTCTTGGGAAACAAGCCAGGTGAAAAGACGATTAGAAATTGACAATCCTGATGATGGGAGCAATGTACGCTCCTGAAATATTGATTTCTAATTGTCTTTTCACCCGGCTTGTTTCTCGAGAATATTTTGAATATATTCATTGCCAAGAAAACTTCAGGTCTTATAAAAATGTAAGTGTCAGAGTGTTTAAAACCAGCTGCAAATAGCTTTTTCAAGCACAAAATAAACTTAGTACTGTTCATGCAAATAGACGAGGGCAGTCAGATGCGCAGAACAAGATGGTGGGAAAGAGGCAGTGCCTTGCACAACTGGTGTCATCCATGTTAAACCCGTAGCCACAGCTACTCGCCGACTGACCGGGCAACTGCATCAAATCGCTGCACATCATGTTTACACTGTTCATGTCTATCTTATTGCAATTCTTTTAAACTGGGTCCATTGTTTTTAAATTAATGTCCATTTTTATTGAATATGATACCAAATGCAATGAGCTCCTTAATTCTAATCAGTTAAATTTAAATTAAATTTAAAGGCGAGTCCATTATGACCTATAATCTTACAAAAGTAAACATTTTTTTCAGATGAGAGATATTGACAGCCATAGTAAAGCAAAGAAGATTGTTAATTGAATTATATTTGCTTCACTGCCAATAGCTTCAGTTTTTTACTTTTATTTATAAAGAAGATAGTTTGTCTGGTATAATTTGGAACCTGGAATATTATGCCACAAGAAATTTTTCCATTAGAAATCTATTATTTTATTTTCAAAATACAGTAGAAGCCCGAAATAACGTGGTTGTTGAGGGACATGCTTTACGCCCGCATTGTAACGATTCCACGGTATATCGAAATGTGACAAAAGTCGATCCTGCTGAGGTGTAAGGAAACATTTGCACAATAACAAATTATAGTAGGTAGGTACATGAAAAGGTATGTAATATAAAGTACAGCACTTCTAAATACAATTACTCACCAGTAATGCTGGAGGTGTGTTCCAGTCCTGAAATCGATCACACTTTACACTATTGGTATTCTCAACACATGACTTCACACTCCAAAGGCCTCATTCACACTGAAATAATATTTTAACTTTCCCGGGTCTTAGAATTCCCGCAGACACTAATGTGTTAGCCCTTACAGAAAACCTATTGTTTCCATGTCCCATTACAGCAATACAATGGCCAAATCAATACTAGGGGGTGATGAGGGTGAAAATTGTACTGCAGAACCACTCTTTGAAGACATTTATAAACTCAACTTTCAAAAGTAAAAAAATGAATACAAATAAATTTAAAAAAAAAACTGTTTTATTTTTCCAGGGACATACTTTCCCATGCATTAAAACTGAATCTGCGGTATTTCAGACCACACTATTTTGGGCATCTACTGTAGTTACTATATGGTATATTTTATTTTCCATATTCTTACTTCTTCATCTGTACTGCATACTGAATATATATATAATGCTTTTTTTAATCTTTATGCTATTGGTTTTTCTCTTAGTTCAGACTTGTAATTTTTAGCCAGATTCTCATTTCTCATTCTTTGAGAAGTATTGTACAGCATAGTTCTATTACACTAGTTATACAGATTTTCTGCAATTTGCCCTTAGAAAGAAACAAATTGTTTATAGTGAAATTTAATGTAAACATCCAAAGCTGTGATAGTAAATGACATAAAGTTCTATGTATTTCAGTAGCACTTGTCTTTTAGATCTATAATTTATATGTAACATATCTTTTTTAATTTTTTATGTGCTTTTTTTCTCTCAGGTACTGTATTTAAGAAATTTTTCTGTTACTCTAACAGTATACTTCTAGTCATCTGCAGATTAATGAAATGTTATTTGTGATATCACAAGAAACTTAAATATGTCATTTTAACTGTATATACTATTTTTTGTTCTTTTTTAATGTTACAAATGCATATTCTCTTATTTATTGTTTTATTTGTGTGTGTTTTTTTTTTCTATTGAGAGGGGGAGAGAGAGGAATAATTGTTAAAGCAACATGAGTATAAATACATGGTTAAAGTTCAAAATAAAACAGAGAGTTACAAAATTTAGGTGATCAGCTGCACAAGAAAATGAAAGAGAAATTACAATTTGCTCATCATTTTAGAATTGTGAAATGAGTAGGCATTTTTCTCTCTTTCTCTCTCAACATTGTTCTACAAGGTATAATAATATTGTATTCATTCAAGTGTATATTTACCCAGTTGTGGGATGCTTATACAAAGAATGGTTCCAGTGAGAAGCAATGAGAAATTGTTCAGGCAAATGTAACATTGCTGATTGCTGCGAGCCAACTGGAACTGTGATTACAAAATAAATGATAGATAATAGAATATGAATGACTTTTAATTTAGCCTGTTATATCAAAAGTGGATTTTCCTTACTACAAGAATGTGGTTTGGTTAGCAAGACAATTTCCAAACTATATTTATTAAAATGATGGCAAGATGAAGAATAGATAATTACTTGAGCATTGAGAATTAAATTTGAGTCACTTGCTTCACTTTTTCAGTTAGTATACAGGATATTTTTCAGAAGCTTTTGCTTGCATTATCAGTAGGTTGATTGGTGTACAGGCGTTACCTTAATTTTGAGTTTTAATAAACATTCTGATGAATCTTGTTTAGTTGTCTGGAGGCCGCATTTCAAAGTTTCATAACTCTGTACTTGCATTTGTGGATAAAAATATTCTCCCATAGGGATTATATTTAATATACTTGTTTGGCACAAACTTGAACAATCTTAAATCCCTCAGTGCTTTTTATACCAGTCTTAATAATAATAATAATAATAATAATAATAATAATAATAATAATAATAATAATAATAATAATAATAATAATAATAATAATAATAATAATAATATTAATATTAATAATAAATAAATAATAATAATATTTATTTGTACTTCCATATCTTACAATCTCAGTTACAAGTTTTACAATTCTAATCTAATCTCTGTTTCATATAACCTTGCCCCACTAACATGTATCACTCCGCATGCAACTACCTTTCCTCTCATTCTAATTGGCTAATGCTTTCGTGCCATAGGCGGTCCCTTCCCATCACATTTAAACCTGCAGTAAACGTCATAATAATTGCCAGGAAGATAGATAAAATCATACAAATAAGAATATGAAGGCATGCAAAAATACCCGTTTATAATGAAACTGAGCAAGTTGAAACTGAATGAATGAGCAATGAAACTGAAACGAGTTTATAATGAAAGGCCTTCAGCCTTTTCCACTGGGATTTTTTTAAACCAGCACACGTACCTTGCAAAAATGCTTGTCTTTCAGTCTTAAAAAACGTGTCACGCCATACTTGTCGTGTGACCTTCATTCACCCAAGTCTCATCAAGGTAGTATATTTTGCGACTTGTATCTCGGTATAGTCTGATTGTCCTTAAATAACGTCTTCGCCACACAGCAATATCGCCCCTGGAGTGGTAAGTTTTCCTGTTGTCTCAATTTCACGTTGCGATGTTTCTACGGACCTACACTCACACCTGTAAGTTCAGAGCACAGCTGTTCGACTTCTCTCACTGACAAAGATGGATTCTTCTCTGTGAATGCATTAAACACATGCACCACAATCATTTTTTCGCCGCTTTGTAAAGGTTTTCCCTTGCGATGCTTCAGCGAAAAACTGGCGGTAGATTCTGCCATTATACATATAATAAGTACACGCGCAATAAACGATCAGTAAAATAACTTAGCTCTCGCACTCGGCACAACACACCTTCGAATGACGATATATGACTAATCCAGTTCAAAACAAGGTCAGTGATAAAAGTCATATAAACAAATGTCATTATTACCGCTAAATCACGAGCTATCGTGCCATGTGCTTGAGAACAAAGGAACCTCCTCTTTACTTCGTTTAAGAATTAACAGGCATTTCAGATAAATCAACTCTGTTGCGTAGAAGAAACCCTATATATAACAACTACAAAACTATTGCAGTACTTTTCTACATTAAAATTAAGTATAAATGCATCAAAATGTGAACTCATAACATTTGGCTCGAAGACACTGAATGCGCCTATACAATTAAATATTGACAACAACTTGATAAATAGTGTTGACAATGTACAACTACTTGGGGTCACACTGGACAAAAAATTATCTTTTACACCCCATGTTGACCAATTAGCATTAAAACTAAGTAAAAATTTATTTCTTTTAAAGTGTCTAAAGAACTATGTCCCAGAAGCAACTATTAGAATGATTTATTTCTCCCTCATTCAGTCACACACCTCATATGGTCTGGAGATCTGGGGCAATACTTCGAAATTAAATTTACACAAAATTTTTACTTTACAGAAAAGAGCAATTAGATATATATCTAATTTAAAAGCTAAAGAATCATGTAGGGAAGCCTTTCGTCAGCAAAAAATAATGACGCTGACAAGCCTGTACATCTACAAAACAATTTTATATATGATAAAATACATCCCATTGCAAACAAATTCGGATATTCATAACCACAACACAAGAAACAAGAATAATTTCGCTACTATGATGTATAGACTCCATCTGTGTAACAAGTTGCCTAGTTACACGGGAGCCAAGCTATATAACAAACTCCCAGCAGAAGTTAAAGTGTCTAGTAGCTTAACAAAATTCAAATTTTTCTTGAAATCATATTTAATTAATAATGTTTTTCATTCACTTGATGAATTTCTAAACTAAGACTACAACTTCATAATTTATTGTTTGAGTGCTAGTTTCTTATTTTACAATACTTATGACTAAAACCTAGACATTGTATTAGGTGTACAAGACATTATACTGTAACGCGGGCGCTGGAGCACCCTGTAAAGCAGCTGGCAGCAGAAGGTAGGGGAGGTTCGGTTAGCCACACCTCCTCCTCGTTTGTCTTGTGGTGGTGACAGACTGTGGTCAGGGAAAAAACATGACTGTGTCGCCGGTTTTCTCTACACCTGTTTCTCGATCTTTCTGTTACTAGAACAATCCTGTAAACACGAGAAACCGGCGATATTCCTATATAAAGAGAGTTACAGACAGACAGAGGGAGTTAGTTAGTGAGTTGAGTTGGTTTTGGTTTAGTCAGTCAGTTGAGTTGGTTTTGTCAGTGAGTGAGGAGACAGTCGCAGTTCTTGGTGTAAGAGTTAGTCAGTGACGTGTCAATGAACGAAAGGGTTGTGCAACGGAAGACTGTACGAACTGTGTATGTGTACCGGAGTTGATGTAACCGCGAGTACAGTGAAATTGTAACGGACGGACTGGTGAATTGTAACTGTGTGCAGCAAGTAATTCTGTGTAATTGGCAAGTGTTAAACTGTAAGTCGGTGGAAATAAAGAACATTGTTGAGTGGTGTAATTGGACTTTTCATTCCACGAACCCACAAAGTCACACTGGTGTCAGGAAGCGGGAAAACAACATCACCGAACATTACAACCATGGACGCGGCATTGGAAAAATTTTTGGAGAAGATGATGGAAATGCAGGCCGAATTAACAGAGACGCTGGAGACTAGAAATAACCTGGCCGCGGAACTGAAACTAATCAGGACGGCTAGGGACAACATCGCCGAGAAGATGGAACAAATGAAGGCCGAATTAACAGCGAAGATGGAAACGGCAAGCAACAACTTGGCCACGACAATGACCGCAAAGATGGCCGAACTGACAACGGAGATGAGGGAGGCGAACGAGGTCCTCGCCGCCAAGTTTGAGGAACGGTTGGCCGGCGTGAGGGATGACGTGACGGAGCTGGGCAAGCGGATGGGCCAAGTAGACGACCGCCTTAATGATTTAGAGGAAAAGGCCGACAACATCGCAAAACCCCTCACCCGCCTGACGGAGGAAAACCGGCCTTATGTGTGGACGGAGGACGCCGGAGACGCTTTCCAGCACCCGAAGGGGACCCTGTGCAGTGCTCCAATTTTGGGTTTCCCACAACCGGGTGGCGCCTTCATTGTGGACACCGACGCTAGCGACCATTACATTGGAGGTGTCCTATTGCAGATCCAGGACGGCCATGAGCGCACAAGAGTGGAAGAGAAGGAGCGTGCCGCAGCAGTCCGAATAGTTGTGGCAGCGCCTGCTGAAGGCTGGGATAGCGCAGGCCTGAGGAGGGAGCAGCTGGCGGACGCAGACTTGGGGCCACTCTCGAGGGAAGTGGACGCAGGGACGAGACCAACCTGGGAGGACATCGCACCGAGGAGCGCCACCTACAAGTCGCACTGGGCAAAATGGGACTCGTTGAAGACCAGAGTGGGCGTGCTGTTCCGGGTATGGGAGTCACCCGATGGGAAGGCGCAGAGAGAACAGTTGGTACTTCCCCGGAGCAAGGTCCCGGAAGTCTTGGAGGAAGTGCACGCCGGTACTTCAGGAGGACACCTGGGAGCGAACCGAATGATTCACAAACTACGGCAGCGCTACTTCTGGCTGAGACTCCGAGCAGATGCTGGTGGTACACCTGGACCGCCTCGCACGCTACGATGGGGCTGTTCGGGGCGAACAGCTTTGAGGAGGGAGCAGTGTAACGCGGGCGCTGGAGCACCCTGTAAAGCAGCTGGCAGCGGAAGGTAGGGGAGGTTCGGTTAGCCACACCTCCTCCTCGTTTGTCTTGTGGTGGTGACAGACTGTGGTCAGGGAAAAAACATGACTGTGTCGCCGGTTTTCTCTACACCTGTTTCTCGATCTTTCTGTTACTAGAACAATCCTGTAAACACGAGAAACCGGCGATATTCCTATATAAAGAGAGTTACAGACAGACAGAGGGAGTTAGTTAGTGAGTTGAGTTGGTTTTGGTTTAGTCAGTCAGTTGAGTTGGTTTTGTCAGTGAGTGAGGAGACAGTCGCAGTTCTTGGTGTAAGAGTTAGTCAGTGACGTGTCAATGAACGAAAGGGTTGTGCAACGGAAGACTGTACGAACTGTGTATGTGTACCGGAGTTGATGTAACCGCGAGTACAGTGAAATTGTAACGGACGGACTGGTGAATTGTAACTGTGTGCAGCAAGTAATTCTGTGTAATTGGCAAGTGTTAAACTGTAAGTCGGTGGAAATAAAGAACATTGTTGAGTGGTGTAATTGGACTTTTCATTCCACGAACCCACAAAGTCACACTGGTGTCAGGAAGCGGGAAAACAACATCACCGAACATTACAACCATGGACGCGGCATTGGAAAAATTTTTGGAGAAGATGATGGAAATGCAGGCCGAATTAACAGAGACGCTGGAGACTAGAAATAACCTGGCCGCGGAACTGAAACTAATCAGGACGGCTAGGGACAACATCGCCGAGAAGATGGAACAAATGAAGGCCGAATTAACAGCGAAGATGGAAACGGCAAGCAACAACTTGGCCACGACAATGACCGCAAAGATGGCCGAACTGACAACGGAGATGAGGGAGGCGAACGAGGTCCTCGCCGCCAAGTTTGAGGAACGGTTGGCCGGCGTGAGGGATGACGTGACGGAGCTGGGCAAGCGGATGGGCCAAGTAGACGACCGCCTTAATGATTTAGAGGAAAAGGCCGACAACATCGCAAAACCCCTCACCCGCCTGACGGAGGAAAACCGGCCTTATGTGTGGACGGAGGACGCCGGAGACGCTTTCCAGCACCCGAAGGGGACCCTGTGCAGTGCTCCAATTTTGGGTTTCCCACAACCGGGTGGCGCCTTCATTGTGGACACCGACGCTAGCGACCATTACATTGGAGGTGTCCTATTGCAGATCCAGGACGGCCATGAGCGCACAAGAGTGGAAGAGAAGGAGCGTGCCGCAGCAGTCCGAATAGTTGTGGCAGCGCCTGCTGAAGGCTGGGATAGCGCAGGCCTGAGGAGGGAGCAGCTGGCGGACGCAGACTTGGGGCCACTCTCGAGGGAAGTGGACGCAGGGACGAGACCAACCTGGGAGGACATCGCACCGAGGAGCGCCACCTACAAGTCGCACTGGGCAAAATGGGACTCGTTGAAGACCAGAGTGGGCGTGCTGTTCCGGGTATGGGAGTCACCCGATGGGAAGGCGCAGAGAGAACAGTTGGTACTTCCCCGGAGCAAGGTCCCGGAAGTCTTGGAGGAAGTGCACGCCGGTACTTCAGGAGGACACCTGGGAGCGAACCGAATGATTCACAAACTACGGCAGCGCTACTTCTGGCTGAGACTCCGAGCAGATGCTGGTGGTACACCTGGACCGCCTCGCACGCTACGATGGGGCTGTTCGGGGCGAACAGCTTTGAGGAGGGAGCAGTGTAACGCGGGCGCTGGAGCACCCTGTAAAGCAGCTGGCAGCGGAAGGTAGGGGAGGTTCGGTTAGCCACACCTCCTCCTCGTTTGTCTTGTGGTGGTGACAGACTGTGGTCAGGGAAAAAACATGACTGTGTCGCCGGTTTTCTCTACACCTGTTTCTCGATCTTTCTGTTACTAGAACAATCCTGTAAACACGAGAAACCGGCGATATTCCTATATAAAGAGAGTTACAGACAGACAGAGGGAGTTAGTTAGTGAGTTGAGTTGGTTTTGGTTTAGTCAGTCAGTTGAGTTGGTTTTGTCAGTGAGTGAGGAGACAGTCGCAGTTCTTGGTGTAAGAGTTAGTCAGTGACGTGTTAATGAACGAAAGGGTTGTGCAACGGAAGACTGTACGAACTGTGTATGTGTACCGGAGTTGATGTAACCGCGAGTACAGTGAAATTGTAACGGACGGACTGTTGAATTGTAACTGTGTGCAGCAAGTAATTCTGTGTAATTGGCAAGTGTTAAACTGTAAGTCGGTGGAAATAAAGAACATTGTTGAGTGGTGTAATTGGACTTTTCATTCCACGAACCCACAAAGTCACAATACATTTAGAATAACATCACCTAAGTTTTAGTTTCTTCTAATATCTGTATATATATACAGATATATATTTTGATATATATCAAAATATCCAGCAACTTTAACTGTATATAATTGACGACTTGCCTGTTTTCAACAATGCTTGTAAAACATAAGGTGATAATAAAGTATTATTATTAATATATTTAATTCAAACAGTTACGAAAATATAAATATGACAATTCTCTTCCAACATATAAAGATATATCACCATGCTAATTAGCGAAAAAAATTTTACCGCCCAACAGTCTATACTACAATAGCAGCCAATGAGAGGCGATAAGGCCACGTGACCTTTAAGAGATACGGGGAAAGCTGATGTGAAACAAGGATTAGGTACAAATTTGTCCGCTGCTTATATTACGGGCTGATAGTGGTGTTGGCTCCCTGGCCGTTTACCTCTATCCTAGTCCTTATACGACCTTGACCTAATGTTCTGATTGTGTCTTCCATTTCTCTACCTCTTACTTCCTTGCCCTTCTCAACCATTTCTTTTTTATTTTGCCAGCAAATTTCCCCAGCTCCCTTATTCTTTTCTCTCTTTTCACATAAGCATTTTAATTGTTACTACATAACCCCTTTATTATCCCAGTTCTTATCCCATATTAATTTCCTCCAGTTTTCAATTTCTTTACACTCCTCTACATAATGTTCTAAGCTTATTTTCTTTCCACATAGAATGCATTGCTTTGGTTAACCCCTTCTCAATATGGCTACTGTCCTTAACCAAGCTAAACCCTCCCTCTCATATCTATCATATATATATATAATCAGTGGCATGTTGTGAGCTCAAATTTGACTGGGGCTAATTTTTTAAAATATAAAAATGTGCACTTAATATTATATTCCTATCTCAAAGCTATCAAGATGTTCCCAAAGAATCATTTCATATACATGAACAGAATATTTCAGTTACTAAATCATGGAATAGAGTGCCAGCCTCTGTAGTATAGGTGGTAGCTCAGAGTGGTAGCATGTTTTTCTCACATTCAAGAGTTTTTTCTGGGGTTTACCCTTATCCTAAAAGATGTATGTCATGTAACTCTTAAGGACTCTGGACTCATTTTGAGCATCATTTCACCCGTTTCATTCATCATCCAATTTAACGTTGGAGGACGTAAATTAAAAAAAAAAAATGGAATAAAGAAATGTACATGACAAGATCTGTAACTACAACTTATAAATAACTATAGTATAAATTCAGAACCAAATTCATGTTTATAATGCTGACATACTATTGATTTTCAAGTAGATAAACCATATTTTAAAGTCCTGTTAATCATAAATGATGAGAGTTTCATAATGGAAATAAAGTGTTATTGTGCTAATTGATGTATAGTTTAGTATATGCCTTTAGTATTATAGGTATAAATTGCATTTTTGAGAAGGTTTTGTGAACCAACTTTTCATTTTCAGAATATTGAGAAGTCTTTTGCCAAACATGGCAGTTGTTATGAAGAGAAGCTAGAAAATATATTTCATGTTATGTTCCTTTATAAACTATGTTTTATTTCAATTCCTTTCTTGGAAATGTTGAAAACAGTGTTGTTATGATAAATTAACTTTAAAGAGAGTTGATTAAAGACACTAAACAACACTTACTTTTAAATTTTTCCGGAACATGTTTCTGAGGCTTTGCCTCTATCAGTCGAGAGCCGGCTGATGATAGAGGCAAAGCCTCAGAAACATGTTACGGAAAAATTTAAAAGTAAGTGTTGTTTAGTGTCTTTAATCGACTCTCTTTAAAGTTAGTTAATATGTTTTATTTATTCAGTTTAATGACATATTGAGCATCACTTAAAATGCTTTTGCATTCCAGCACCTGTCCCATGCGAGCGGAAAATTTTTCATAAGCTGATCGCCTAATTAGCATATGTAAGAAGAAATACATTGTCATCAAAGAATCTGGACAAAATTATTACAGCGATTGGTACTGACACATAAGTCAGGGTAAAATCTTAAATAGAAACATGTGTTAACTGTCGTATTCTCCGTGAATCATTAGAAATAAAGGTTCTTGATTAGCAGTTAGTGATGGTAGAGTGCTAGGACTTGTATTCGAATACAAGTAAGTGTCCTCGATTGGTACTGTGTGACAGTACCTGAGTAATTGCATTTGAACACAATCAAATGTTCTCGACTGTAACATGCATGTGAAAGCATTCGAGAACTTGTTACCAAATAAAGTAAGTGTTCTCGATTAGCAGTGTGTGGGAGTATCCGAGAACTTGCATGCCAATACAAACAAATGTTCTCGACTGTAACAGAATGTGAAAGTATCCTTCAAATTGCATGCGAATACAAGCAAAACTGTAAGAGCATGCGAAAATATCCATGAACTTGTTTCCAAATGAAGTAAGTGTTCTTGATTAGGTTAACAGTGTGTGGCAGTATCTGAGAACTTGCATTCTAATACAAATATAGATTGTAGTAGTATCTTGAACTTGAATGAAAGTTTCAGTTCTTCACATCCCTAATATGTACTTGATGCAAATAGCCTCCATTGCCTGCTACAACTAGTGATACTTTCACTTTCCTCTCTACTATCCAGTTTAGAGCTTTGCTCTAAGTCTAAGCCAGCCTTTTTCACGACCAGCCTCAGTGAGTGTGGAACAGCACTGTCCAACGCAGCGCCCTTTATGATCCAAATTTTTATTCTGAGAATTTATAATTTTAAATCTAATTTCAGGATAAAATAACTTCCTTCTGAACATCTTCCTAGCATAATCCATGACCATGAAACCTGCTTGTGTACACTCAACGCTGTACTCATTATTTCCCTCAACAAATACATACCTCAGTTATTGGGAATTAGAGACAGTCACTTCAATCCCAACAAAGCTTTATTGCCAGCAGTATGTTCACTCGTTTTGCATAGTGACAACCAGTGAAGGGATCGGATTCTTTATAGTTGTACCGATAGTGAATGAAGGAGTTAGGTTTTTAAACAAACATACAGTATAACTTGAGAGATTGTGAATGGTTTTATATTGTGTTGTATATATATTTTATTAATATATGGCAAAGAGGCAAATAACTTACATTAGATTTAACTCTGAATGGGAGGTGCAGTGTTGTTTTGTGAAATTCAAAGGAAACACCATGTGTTTATTATTAATAGTAGTGAGTCTGTAACTAAGAAAAGTAGAACATCATTTTTCAACAAATCACATAAACATTAATAGTGTGACTTTGTGGGTTCGTAGAATTAAAAGTCCAATTTGCACGAATTCAAAATGTTTTTTATTTCCATAGAAACACACTTTGGCCAATCCTTACAGTAGCAGAATTACGCAACATACTGTGACTTTGTGGGTTCGTGAAATGAAAAGTCCAATTTCACCACTCAAAAATGTTCTTTATTTCCACCGACTTACAGTTAAATACTTGCCAATTACACAAAATTACGTAATGCACACAATTACGATTCACCAGTTCGTCCGTTACCGTTCCGATGCACGTACACAATTACACAAATTTTTCCGTTGCACGGCGCTACTTCACTAGCACGTCAAGCACTAACATTGACCAAGAACTGTGTCTGTCTCCTCACTCACTGACTAACTGACTCTCTGAAACCCTTTTTATAGGAATGTCACTGTTCTTCTAGAAGTCTCTGGTTTCCACAGGAAGGTTCCAGTAGATGAAAGATTCCGTAATTTCCAGAACACAGGTAGAAGAGAAACAGACCGCACAATCATGTTTTTTCCCCCAGCCATCCCTGTCACCACTATAAGACGGACGAGGGGGAGGCATGGCTAACACGGACCTCCCCTGTCTTCCGCTCTCAGCTGCTTCCATAGGGTGTTCCAACGCCCGGGTGACACTGCTCCCTCCTCAAAGCTGTTCGCCCCGAACAGCACCATCGTAGCGTGCCAGGCGGTCCAGGTGTACCACCAGCATCTGCCCGGAGTCTGAGCCAGAAGTAGCGCTGCCGTAGTTTGTGAATCATACGGTTCGCTCCCAGGTGTCCTCCTGAAGTACCGGCGTGCACTTCCTCCAAGACTTCCGGGACCTTACTCCGGGGGAGTACCAACTGTTCTCTCTGCGCCTTCCCATCGGGTGACTCCCATACCCGGAACAGCACGCCCTCTCTGGTCTTCAACGAGTCCCATTGGGCCCAGTACGAGTTGTAGGTGGCGCTCCTCGGTGCGATGTCCTCCCAGGTTGGTCTTGTTCCTGCCTCCACTTCCCTCAAGAGTGGCCCCAAGTCTGCGTCCGCCAGCTGCTCCCTCCTCAGGCCTGCGCTATCCCAGCCTTCAGCAGGCACTGCCACAACTGCTCGGACTGCTGCGGCACGCTCCTTCTCTTCCACTCTTGTGCACTGGCCGCACTCTACTGGACAGGGTCTTCGGGACATGGCGTCTGCGTTACCGTGGCTCTTCCCTCTACGATGTTCCGAGGTGAAGTCGTACTCCTGCAGCCTCTGGACCCAACGTGCTGCCTGGCCTTCCAGGTTCTTAAAGGTCAATAGCCAGGTTAGGGCGGAATGGTCAGTCCTCAGGTGGAATGGCTGACCGTACAGGTACTTGTGGAAGTGCTCCAATGTCTTTACTACCGCCAGTAACTCCCGTCGGGTGACGCAGTAGTTCTTCTCTGCCTTGGATAGCGTCTTGCTGTAATAGGCTATCACCCGCTCATGGCCGTCCTGGATCTGCGATAGGACACCTCCAATGCAATGGTCGCTAGCGTCGGTGTCCACCATGAAGGCGCCACCTGGTTGTGGGAGACCCAAAATTGGAGCACTGCACAGGGTTTCCTTCAGGTGCTGGAAAGCGTCTTCGGCGTCCTCCGTCCACACATAAGGTCGGTGTTCCTCTGTCAGGCGGGTGAGGGGTTTGGCGATGTTGTCGGCCTTTTCCTCTAAATCATTAAGGCGGTCGTCTACTTGACCCATCCGCTTGCCCAGATTCGTGACGTCATCCCTCACGCCGGCCAACCGTTCCTCAAATTCGGCGGCGAGAGCCTCGTTTGCCACCTTCATTTCCGTGGCCAGACGGTCGTTCGCTGCTCTCATTTCTGTGGTTAACTCGGCCTTCATTTCTTCCATCTTCTTGGTGATGTTGTCGTTGGCCGTCTTCATTTGTTTCAACTCTGCGGCCAGGTTGCTATTTGCCGCTTCTGTTTTTGTTGTTAATTCGGCCTTCATTTCTTCCATCTTCTCGGTGATGTTGTCGTTAGCCGTCTTCATTAGTTTCAACTCTGCGGCCAGGTTGCTATTTGCCGCTTCTGTTTTTGTTGTTAACTCGTTCATCTTCGCCAAAAGCATTTCCAACGCGCATTCCATGGCTGTAATGTTCGGTGATGTTATCATCCCACTTCTGACACCAGTGTGACTTTGTGGGTTCGTGAAATGAAAAGTCCAATTTCACCACTCAAAAATGTTCTTTATTTCCACCGACTTACAGTTAAATACTTGCCAATTACACAAAATTACGTAATGCACACAATTACGATTCACCAGTTCGTCGGCCACGCCGTGGCTCAGTGGTTAGACCGCTTGGCTCTCACCAAGGCGGCCCGGGTTCGATCCCAGGCGACCGCAAAGTGAGATTTGTGGTGGACAACACGGCGTTGGGGCGGGTTTTCTCCGGGACCTCCGGTTTCCCCCGCCATCTCATTCCACCGGTGCTCCATCTTCATCTCATGCATCATCAGTGTCACCGCCTGCGGTGCCGCATGTAGTAAAAGCGGGCGTTAAACACTACACACACACCAGTTCGTCCGTTACCGTTCCGATGCACGTACACAATTACACAAATTCTTCCGTTGCACGGCGCTACTTCACTAGCACGTCAAGCACTAACACTGACCAAGAACTGTGTCTGTCTCCTCACTCACTGACTAACTGACTCTGAAACCCTTTTTATAGGAATGTCACTGTTCTTCTAGAAGTCTCTGGTTTCCACAGGAAGGTTCCAGTAGATGAAAGATCCCGTAATTTCCAGAACACAGGTAGAAGAGAAACAGACCGCACAATCATGTTTTTCCCCCAGCCATCCCTGTCACCACTATAAGACGGACGAGGGGGAGGCGTGGCTAACACGGATCTCCCCTGTCTTCCGCTCTCAGCTGCTTCCATAGGGTGTTCCAACGCCCGGGTGACAATGCTAAAATACAATCCTCAAGGTCGTTGACCACAAACAAAAGAGTTCACTTTCAAAACACAGCTGCACGCGATTGATTATCATGTTCCAATTCGACTCTCTACTGAACTGGTGATCCGCGGCTTCTTTTATATACCTCTACTCATATTTCTAGAAACTAATCGAATGTTCTGTAAGACGGCACCAGACGAAACACGAACCTTCCAGTCATCTAACTTTATCTGTTTCGGCAAGCCTTTTTATCTCCGCGTTGCACTATTTGTCCTTTGTGCGCGCTGTCCATGCTATTGCAACAATGGGTTCGCGACAATATGACTTCCTGTAATTCTGTGTTACAAAAGTACGAAATTATAGACTTAAAATATAAATTAACATTGCAGAAAAGTGTTTATACAAAGCCAGTCCAGCAAAATAGTATTGTGACAATGGCCTATTAAAAAGTCTGTTCTGTTTTAGCGAAACGAAAAAAAGAAAACGTTCAATGACGCGGAACTCTAGCTGTTGAACAAATTTCTACGACTTAGAATCTCAATTATATCAGGACTTGCAAATTGTATGTATATATTTCGCTTGAGTTTGATGAAAGCACTGAAATTTCTGATATTCGAGAGTTACATTTATTTCTGAGAATGTTCTTTCATGACCTTATAGTTAAAAAGGAATTTGTGAACGTCCTGCCACTTCATGAACATGCTAGGGAAGAAGACATTTAATGCATTCCCAAAATTTTCGAAAAGCAGTAAAATCCACTCTCTAAACAGATGGGACTTCAATGAATGGAAAGAATAATGGGTTTCTTGTTTGTGCTAAAGGTGAATTCCGAAATTTCTCTCGTGTCGTATTATCCACCAGAAGCTATATGCGCAAAGGTTCTGAAGTTCGACCATATCATGAAAATGGTTACACGTGTAGTAAGTCATGTCAGGTTACCTTCTACTCGTCACCGATTGTTCAGAAATCTTTAGAATATAACAGATTTTGAGCAGGTGACATAATTCTACATGCAGAAAAAATATATCTAAAGTGCGTTAGTACGGGAAAAACCCTATAAAAGATTTGGCACTCTTCTGGATGAAATAAGAGATTTTCTGAAATCATCTTCTGGGCAATATTGTCAAGAACTGGTGAGATACCAGTGCTTCTATATTTAGGTTTCTTGGCAAATATCTCAACATTAAATGAGCTAAACCTCGAATTGCAGGGGGGGGGGGGGATCGCAATACATTTCAGTCATGATAAGACTGTAAATGCAGGAAACAACATTTTAAAAGAATTCACTATCACTCGTTCCAGCTTTGAAATCAGTTATGGAACCCGTAAATATCAGCTAATGTGATGTTTTATCTGTTGCCCGCATCTTCAAATTCTAGTCCCAGAATTGAATAACAGGTTTAACCAGCTTTCAGCACTTGAGCCAGTGATTATGTTTATCTATAACCCATTCGAATCAATTGGCATTATTGAACTTGAAGGTAGGATGTGAGAACTTTGGAATTTGCAATTTTGAAGAATTAGAAATGAAAATTTTAAATCTCAAAGAAGATATCTTTGAAATCACGTTTAAAAAAATTCATGCGATTTCTGGACTCGTGGATAGAAACAAATATTCTATTATTGATAATGTTGCTTTTTTTGTGGTTGTTCGACATAACTTTGCGAGGTCACATTTTCTCTGTGAATATCATCAAGAATATGTATGATCTGACTTGACACACATCTAGATAACACATTGAAAGCAGCTCTTTCAGTTGCATACAAGATTATTCTGCACTTCCAGCGAACATGTCAAACTACACTTTAATTATGTAAGTTGTAAACCTAAGCCGAACGCTCGACATTTTTAAATTTGACACGGCTATCATCCGTGAAATTTTGGTTAGTAGTTCTTAATTCTTGAATTTCTTTTACACCGATACATGTTAATGGCGGTGGCGCCCACACTTCATTACATTCCTTAATTACGCCCGAACATATGATGCAGGTGATGCATTTGGACAGCGCTGGTGTAGAGAGTCCATGCCTCTAGGAGCGCTATCCTGCACTTCTATGTGGAAGTATAAGCAAAGGGAGAAAATCACATTAAAAAGCGCCATTGATCACTAACTTGGTTTTAGTTCTTCTTTCGAGGCCCCAAAGGTCAAGATATCCCTGCACATAACTACTTTAAGATTTGCTTCAACATTTGATTTCAGCATAATTCTGAGATTATAGTTTGTTCTTCATTTATGAATACCAATTATGATATCAATATCCCGGTTATCAGCAAAGTTATAATTTCAGCTTTAACAAAAGCCAATATTATTATATAAAAGATAATCTTTAAGTTAGATAAAAGGTCACAAAATTCTGTTTTGGTAACAGCTATTGCACTAACCAATAATGTCTGCTGAGAACTGCAAATCCAGCAAGTGCAAGTACCAGCTATAATTTTCCACAATTTACTAATTAAGATAAAATTAGGGAATAAAAAATAAAAAATGGCAGAACTACAATTAATAGATTGGGTTATGGAGAATAATCAATATGAAAGAGATGGTGCAACTCTGCCCGTCTCGGTAGCGTAGAAGGTAGCATGTCTGCCTCACGTTCAAGAGGTCCCGAGTTCGAATCTCGGTCAGGGTGAGTTACCTAGATAAGGTTTTTCCGGGGTTTTCCCTTATCCTTCAAGACGAATGTCGGGTAACTCTAAGCTCCATTGACCCTGGACTCCTTTGAGCACCATTGCACCTAATCCATTCACCGTCCGATATACCTTAGGGTTGGGGCGGACGTAAATTACAAAAAAAAAAAAAAAAAAAAAAAAAAATGGTGCAACTCTCCACCAACGCAAAGAAAGTTCCTGAGAGAAATGTGCTACCCTTACACAGCTGAACATGGACAGCGAATGTGTGTGACAGAGAATGCGTGCTACACAAGCAGCAGAACCGTTACAGAAACATACGTCCTATTTACTCAGTACACCAAAACTGAGATGTATTCACAAAAGCAGAAGCCGTCAGAATGTTTTGAATGGTCTGTAGCTAAACTGACATGGGGTGTTATAAACCTGTCGAAGGAGGGTGCAGGAACGTGGTCCAACCCCTTGCGTCTCATTCCCCGGAGACTTTCTTTGCATTGGTAAACTATAGATATGTGCAATAAGAGAAATAGTACTTAAATTAATTTGTTAATCAGGGAAACGATTGTCAGGATGAATTCATCTGACTTAAGCTTTTAAGCACACTTAAAAACCATCAGTCTTTGCTGGGTTTGAACCAGCAAACTTGGAATAATTAGGCCAGAACCTAAGCAACTAAGTTACCCAGACCAACAGAGAGAGAGAGAGAGAGAGAGAGAGAGAGAGAGAGAGAGAGAGAGAGAGAGAGAGAGAGAGAGAGAGAGAGAGAGAGAGAGAGAGAGAGAGAGAGAAATAGAGAGAGATAGGTGACCAAGAAGGATCAGAGAGTAAAGAAATTATATTAATCTTATATATGATATTTTGTAATCCAGTTTCGTCTCACAAAATACTCTTCTATTTTGGGACAAATAGAGCAAGAGCTTTTATTCCCAATCATCTAACAATTTAACTCAAATGGAATAGAAATTCCATTAATTAAAGAACCAATTGCATACTGCAGTATTGATAAATGATTGTTCCTTGTGTGTCATTACACCTAACATCTATTTCTCTATAACATGGGGTTGCCACTCCGGTATCATACACTACATTCATGCATCATACATATTGTTCATATTACTTATTTCACTATCAAATATTTGATAGTGCAATAAAATTTAATATTTTTCAGTTTGTCTCTCCTCTCTCTATTTCCACATAAAATAAAAGCGCCTAGTTGTGCTAAACACACTATGTGCTTTAAGAAGTTACGGGACCTCTAACGTTATACTCAATTTGCTGTTGCTCACACCCAACACAATCATGACTGGTCCGTCAATATTATCATAGCACCGATGCTCACTTGTGTCACTGTTTCACACACTCAAGAAAGTAAAACTTGCGCTAAACCGCACTGCACTGGACTGCACTTTATGTTCACCGAAGACTTCGTAACTATAACTCTCAATGACAGACTGAATGATTTGCTTGACCACTCTCGCAGATAGATCCAACAATCAATGAAAATGGCTCTAGAAATCAGAAGCTCCTCGAAGACAGATGTTGCCAGGGAAATAGAAACGAACTGACAAAGGCCATGCTATTTTCGGCTCTTGTTATGTATCGTCGAGTGGCGTGGTATCTCCCTTGCTTACAGCTGGCAACTGGTTGGTGGTACAGGTGACACTACTCCCTCACGTGTGGTTGTCCTGACCAGCGCTATTGTAACGGACTAGGCGATCCAAATGCATCACCAGTAACTTTCCTCGGGACAGCCTCTGGATGCGTAAAGTGCGCCATTGATCCTCTACACCAAGCGTAGGGGTCTTGCTATGGTGGTTGAAGCTTCGGACGAAGCTCTTTAATTCGGGCAAGACAGTACAGCCTCATGTCATTCGGCTGGACTGTTGGTTTGCCTGTCGTACCGGATACGACCCCTCGCCACCTGGATATGTTGATACATCATATCATGCGCATCGTGAAGATGATCCATGTGGGTCTCCATCTCCATGTAGTTAATTGGTGGTTGTTCTGCACCACGGGACTCCCAAATGTCAGATTGCATGGTAAACACAACTCCCTGCCCAAGATCAAACTAGCTGGAGTCATCCTGGTGATGTATTGGGTGGATGAATGATAGGATAACAAGAATTTCGGTGATCGGTTCAGGTCGCTTGTAGTATACTTTCATCTCTTGTTTCCTCGCGGTGTCTTGCGCACAATAGGCCATCAGCTGCAGTGCCAGGGCCACGCCATAACTGAGTGGTTAGATCGCTCGACTCAAACCAAGACGGTCCAGGTTCGATCACAGGTGACCACAAAGTGAGATTTATGGTGGACAACATGGGCCATTTCTTAGACATTAATTATCTTGCATTTTAAAATACACTTTCCGCAAATAGGAAGACGTTTTTTTTTCTTTTTTCCAATTTAAATCCCTTACATACCTACCCACTCCTAAAAGATTAGACTGTTGCTTAAACTAAAACCTATTGTGCCCACCTCGGTAGCGTGATGGTAGAGTGTCTGCCTCACGTTCAAGAGGTCCCGAGTTCGAATCTCGGTCAGGGTGAGTTACCTGGATAAGGTT